>JAUJDW010000271.1:0-17906 GCA_030512325.1 Lasiodiplodia hormozganensis
GGGGCCTGGGGGTGGGCCTGTTGGGGGGTGGTTATTGCCTACCTCCGGCGCGCATCATCTGTCATGACCTTCTTCCGGAAGTCCTTGGGCACGCTGCACCAGAAGGTGAGCCAGCACTTCCACTCCATGCTGCGCGACGTCATCAGGCACAGCTTCTGCAGCGGCGTCGGGTCGTCGTACGAGAAGCGGAACAGCGTCGCGTTCTGCTCGCGCGTCCTCTCGACCAGCGCGCCCGTCTCGCGGTGCAGCTTCTCGAACTCGGCGAACTTCTCCACATCGCCGCCTGCCACCACCGCATCCTGCGCCTCGTTCGCCGCCGCTCCTCCTCCACCCGCCATCGCCGCCGCCCCCTTTGTCCTCCGAAACAACCCCTGCACATCCGCCGCCACCACCTTCGCGCACTGCACCCACCTCGACCTCCCCACAAGAAACGTCGTCCCCGTAAACCTCCCCCTCTCCACCTCCATCATCCTCCGCGCATCCAACAACCCCGGGCCCTGCCTCATCTCCGACAGCTCCTCGTCATCCACGTTCATCGGCACGCGCGTCGTCAGCGCGTCGTCGATCTGCTGCATCGCCGCCGACAGCGAGACCATGCCTTTCAGCTCCGCGGCGCGCCACTCCAGGTAGCACAGCTGGTGCCAGATGCGCCGCCGGAGCTCGACGGCGACTTCGGACGGGATCGGGGAGAAGAGGGTGGGTTCGCGGTGGAGCCCCTGGGCGATGGCCATGCGCGTGGCGACGCTGAGGAGGGGCCAGGTGCGGCCGATTGTTACGTCGCGGAGTTGGCAGCTCTGTGTGGGGTAGGAAGGGAATGTTAGTGGACGTGGCGGCGTGGGCCAGAATGGAGGAAATGGGGGAATGGAGGGGCGAGGGAGGGCAAAGGCGGGATAATGTGGAAGAGAGACAAGAGAGACAAGAGAGACAAGAGAGACGGACCAGGAGGAGGACGTAGGCCTGCAGCACCTCGAGGCTGGACGACCCGCAGAAGTCGGCGGCGAGGAGGGACAGCTCGAGACCCTTCCGGTACGTAGCCATCTCGCGGCGCTTCTCCTCGGCGTAGCCCGAGGCGACGGCCTGGCTGTGGGCGGCGGTGTAGAAGATGGCGAAGGCTAGGGAGCGGAACTGGAGTAGTCCATCATGGCTGAGCTTCTCCTCGAGGCTGGATGGGAATTGCGAATGCAACTAGTCAGCTTGACAAGCGGATATCCCTCGGTGCTGGAAGAAGGGAGAGATCACGGGACTTACTGCTCCTCGGACCCGTCCAGCGCCGGCCAGCGCGGATTCACATACTCCTGGACGAACAGGGCGAAGCGCTTGTCGAGCGAAGGCTTGTGCACCACGCGCGTGATGGGGTCGATGTAGAGGTAGAAGATACGTAACAAATCGTAGCAGGCCGCCGCGTCGGAGGGTAGGAACTGCGCGATGTGCCCGCCGGCAGCGGCGAAGACGTCTGGCGTCGACGGCTCCTTGTCCGTGCTGAGGATCTCGCGGATGTCTTGCAGCTGTTTTCGGCCAGTCGTCAGCGATTTCCGGGATTTGCTGGTTACATGGATGGGGAATGTTGTTTTTCTATTGGATGTGCTTCCATCATACCTCGGTGGCCAGCAAGGACCAATGATGCGAAGAGACAAACTGCGACCCGCCTTGGCCTAGCAGCAGCGTCCCGTCATCGTCCTTCTCGGCCCTGATCGGCTCCGCTGCTGGCGAAGGCTGCTCGGGGGACGCGCGCGTGCTCACGTGCCGGCTATTCTGCTGACTGTCGACAGCTTCTTCGAGCTGCTGCTGCTGCTGCTGGGCAACCGGGACAGGGATCCGATGCGATGCCGACGACGGCGGGGCAGCGGCAGCGGCAGCGGCAGTACTGCTGGCGTGGATGACACGTTCGAGCAGGCTCTCCAGGCGTTCGAGGCGGGTGTCAATGCCATCGTAGCTGGTAGGCGACCACCGCGCTGATGTTGCTTGGCGTTGGCGCCGCACGACGCCTGCATTCGAGGTGGTAGTCGTGGTGGTGGTTGAGGGACTGTCGTTGCGGACGCCACGGCGGCGGGAGCCGCCGGGAGGGGCGGCAGCGTGGATGCCGAGCTGCCTGACGGAGCTCTCGTTGTAGAGGCACGGGCGGCCTGCGGTCCGGCATGCCGAGCAGATGGGATGGTTGCGGTCGCATTTGACTTTGCGGCGGCGGCAGGTGTCGCACGACGTGATGGCTCGGCGCCGCGTGCGTGGCGACGACGAGGCGCGGAAGACGGAGGAGAGCTCGTCCATGGAAAAAGGCAAGCAAGGGTTTGATCGGCAGCTAAGTTTTGTTAAATCAGAGAGTCCGTGGCGGCCTTGGGCCGGCCGTGGCAGCAACTCATCCCCAACCGGCAGGCAGCGAAAAAGCACGCAAGCTTTCCAAGGGCATCCGAGGCGCCCGATTGTGTGGGTGCGGAGTCCTGCCGAGGCTCAGGGTTTCAGGAAGAACTTTTGCAGACATGTCCAGGCCGTTTCCGGTCACTGCAGTGTCCAGGCAATTCTCTGATGTCGCCATTACTTCATTAAGACTATAATCTATCTAATGCTCTGCTCCATGACTCCTTTTCCCTCTGTAGACCATTCTAATAAGAATTATACCTGCGAAGAGATGTAGTGCGAGGGTTAAAAATAGGTGCTCCAGTCGGACCGAACAGATCTCGCTGTACCTACCCGGCGAGCGCCGTCGTGATTACTATTATTACGCTGGTCGAAAAACTCCTGGCCGGCAGAACATTCTCCCCAGATTTCACTTCACATACCTCTCTCAAGTCTTGCACCGAATCGCCTCAAACCCCACCGTCCACCTCACACTCCCCATCACAACCACCAACCCGCCCAACCCCACCCCCAAACTAACCGCCCCATACACATACGCATGCCCCCGCCTCAGCGTCTTCAACTCCAACACCCACGTACTCACCGTCGTCAAGCACCCGCAAAACCCGTCCATCACCCCCTGCAGCACCTGGCACCCAACAACCCCACCACTACTACTCCCACTATGCTGCAAATCATAACACACCCCCAACACCACCGTCCCCACCACATTCGCCGCAAACGTCCCGACCGGGAACCGCGGCACCCGCGCGTTCAGCCACTGCGCCAGGTAGAACCGCAGCAAGCAGCCCGCCGGCGCGAAGACCAGCGCGAAAACCGCTTGGCCGCGCCACGCCGCGTGGCCGTGCGGCGGCCAGATGGCCATGAGCACGGCGCCGAGCCAGAGGGGCCAGGCTAGGACGGCGATGAGGGGGTCGAGGAGGGAGCGGATGGGGCGGCGGCGGCGGCGGGTGGTGGTGGTGGCGTTGTTGCGCTGCTGCTGCTCCTCCGCGCGTGGCTGGGTGATGATGTGCTCGGACAACAGCGCCAGGTGCGCGCCGAAGCTCAGCGCGGCGAGGCTGGCGGCCACGACGAGGATGAGGACGGCGAGGACGGCGGCGAGGCTGTAGCCGGCATTGCGGGGGCGAGGGTTCACGGTCGTAGTTTTGGTGGAGGTGGGCGCGGTGTTGAGGTCGTTGGAGAGGGCGAGGAAGGCGTCGCGCATGAAGGAGGAGAAGGTCGTGAAGCTGCCGCAGAAGCCGACGCTGAGGCCGATGTAGAGGGGGATGGTCTTCTTGATGGCCATGTGTTCTTTTTTCAGCTGTGCTGATGCTGCTGCATGGTTGTTGGCGGTGTTGGGGGATTGGGCGCCGTTGGATGAGGATCCGCCATTGCTGTTGGAGGAGGAGGAGGCGTCGTGCCGCTTCTGGAAGCGCTGTGTTGCGACGGCGAGGTCGCGTTGGAACAGCGTCCGGTCTTCGGCTAGGAAGCCCATGACGAGGGTGCCGGCGACGTTGGCCCAGATCTCGCCGAGGGCGACGGGCGCGCCGGGGTAGATGGTGATGGCTTGCAGGCCGAGGCGCGCCAGGGTGCCGAGGATGGAGAAGAAGACCAGGTATGAGTGGATGTAAATTTTGGGGAGGTTGATCTTCGCGGCGGCGGAGCTGGGCTTAGTTGATGATTCTCTGGCTTCGTGTTGCTGATGCGATGCCCGTCGAATTGCCCCTTCGAGGTCCTGGCTGTGTCGTGAGGATCCTGGTCCATTCTTGAGCGGCGACGGCACAGCCAGCTCGTCCAGCCGCCCCACGCCCGGTTCTGAACTGCTCTGGCTGTGTTCCAGGGATGGGCCGGCCTCGTGCGTCGGCACGGGGTTGGGCGCCTCGAGTTCGTCCAGCCCTTCCGTGCCTTGGAGCGTGGCATCGCTTTCCCCCTCCTCCGCCCTCGCGGTCCGGGCCGGCAGGGGGTCCACCTGTCTGCCGGATGACATGGGGAATGTGTGACAAGATGAAAGCTTGGCGCGCGTGGATTCCTAGATGCGATGCAGGACGGGATCGTTGGGGTAAAACAAGCCTTAGCCACGCACGTCAGTGGGTCGCTGCACATCTTGGCGCGACTTCTTAGCGCTGCCAGATCGAATGACTAAGCTGTGCTTTTTAGCGTGCTCTACTCACTGCACTACAGACCTATTGTAGCCGAAGGCAAGCGCGAAGAATGGAGGGGCCTTGGGGTAAGGGATAACTACGGTTCTCTAGCATGGATGATTTTCTTCTATAATATAATCCCATTAGTAAACGTATTCTTTCCCCTAAGGGTTCGCACTGCCGAGCCTATGGTGCGGGGTGTTGGCCATCTCGAGATGAAAATCCCGTGAACCGCACTCCACCACCTTCCTCGCGAGGATCAAGGGGGAAAATTCCTGAAAAAGGGTTTTGCGAAGCTTGCCTGCTGGTCTCTGACCCATGGGTCCAGTCTTTATTTTTTTTTCTTATTTGGTTGCCTCTTCTGTTCTGGAGAAGCTATCTTTGGGTTGTCGAGCATGAAAACTCACTCCATCCCATCACAGCTATATATGCCAAAACAATATTACTGTATCAAAACTTCTAATAATTTCGTGTAGGGGGCATTGATTAAGGCGATTGTGGGAAGCGTAGTATGCCCGGATGGTCACCAGGGTGTGCACCCCAGCAAACCTGACTCAATGATCGACAAAGTGGATACTTACACGAGGTTCCACGTGAACAAAAACACGCCGGCTATTGTAATAACAAAGGCTGTCTCAAAGCGTGCCCGAGGCTTGACGAGATGTCCACGCATCTCACTTAACATTGCTGCAGAAACGAACTGGACGCATAAATAGCCAACAACATTATACAAACATTCTTGATGAATGAGCGTCCTGTGCCCTAGGGGCGGCATTTTGCTTTCACACGTGATCCGATCTCAAATGTCAACGAGAGTTGTCGGGTACTTTTTCAGAGTGTTGGCACTGACAAAAGCATCATCACTAAAACATGTCAATATAGTTGTGTGAGAAACCAATGTTGGATACTATCAGCGACTACACACGTGATGATGAGCTGTTCCCCTGGCAGCCTGCTGCCTGCGATTACTCAGCCGTCTGAGCAGTTGCCTGTCGCCAGCGGTGAGGCTTCGTGTGCGGGGTCACTTGCTCGCGAAAACTCTCACACATGAGGAATCCGCCCGTCATCCTACCTACGCGCTTCTATGTGAAACCCAATTGTATATCAATCGTAAAACACCGTCACTTGTCCCTTTTCCAGTTTTCTGGTCAGGAGTGCGTTCTGCAGTGCAATCTCCGTGGTCATCCATGAAGGAGCAGAGTTGCACTGTGATTTCAGTGCCTCCCTCGAACAATTCCCGCGCGACTCCCGGTCCACCTGATGGTGGTGACTCACCAACAGCCACTAGGGACGAAAAAGGCAAAAGATCCTCGATACTGCCGTCTATCACTCATTTGGATCAGCAATTAAACAACCTGTCGCCATAAAAAAGGGCTACCCGTGAGCCTTCGAGAGGGCATGAATCCAGATTCGTTTGAGGAATTCGCCCAGTATTTCTGCTGGCGGATGGCACCAAAGTTGTTGGAGCTACCAGAATACAATAGCCTTCCAGAGCCCGACACCAATCCAGTCAGTCCAACAACTTGTTAACTATTCAATGTTGTATCTAATGATCACAGTGTCTATCATGTATCCAACAATGGATCCGTGCTATAGTCGAGCTCCTTGGCTGGGCAGACAATGGCATGAAGGACGTCAGCCAAGAGTTCAAAGACTTTTACTGTAATCCCGCACTATGAGGACCCTCCGGCTTTAATTGCATGTCACTAAGAGCACATTATACAGATGGCCTTCTTTACTTCCAAAACGTCTATGATTCCGCCGCCAGCAGCACCTCTCACCACCATCACAGGCTCCAAAAGCAATTGCTCGAGTTCACATTCGAAGCGTACGGTTCTAATCCAAGGGGTCTTCCGAAAATCATCGACGAAATGCTCAGACATTGGGAATTGCTTCCGCAAGCAGTCCGAGAAGACCCCCAAGCCAACCTCTGGAACATTATTGAAGACAGGGGCGCACCCGCCCATTTCGCTGTAGCGACACTACAAAATAAACTGCGCCGCGGATTATCAGATGTAAAACGGCAAGCAGAAGGGACCTCATTCACTCGGGCCAAGACGTATTGTGTGTCACTCCAAAGACCATATCCTTGCAAACGAGCTCACAGATTCGTAGATGATAAGCTTGGCGACCCCTTTCAAGTTTCACACGAGCACATGCCAATTCGGCCAATGTTTTGGGGGCTTAACGTACTCGCCTATTCTGCATATGAAATACGCCGCAGACTGTTTCGAGGTGAGCAAAATATGGCAGATGTTGGCTCTACGGTCTCGCATGACGGCAATACCGCTCAGGATGACTCTACGGTCTCGTCCAAAGCTGCATCCACCGAGAACAAGATTCACCTATATGTTGGACCTTCTGGATGTGGAAAGACCCACAAACTACGCCAATTACTCAAAAGACATTGGGGTCTTTACTTGGTCGCTGGGAATCTCTCTCCAAGGCCTCAGAGTGATGGCCAGCAGCCCCACGAGGACCAAGCGTTCCTTGATCAGTTAGGTTGTCAAGCTCGTCGTTCTGGTGGATCACGCGACACACACACATGGTACAACGATCTCAAGATGATGGTAGGGATTGTCCAATATAAGCTCAGTTGCGAATTCCTTGCGGGGGACCGATTTAAAAAACTCCTTCATATTCGATTCCGTATCCTAGAGGACTTTTTGCAACTATACCCCGAACGTCGCACTCCCGCTGCGTGGCTCAATTTTCAAACGACGTTGGAACCTTCAGGCCGCGACATCTTCAATGATCTTTTCCGCATATCACGATTTGTCGTTGCACCAGAGCTGGTGGATGCTATGCGCATCAATCCTTCTAGGAAGTCGGACGAAGCTTTCCACCACGGATTTGAGCTTACACCAAGTCTTGCATCAAATCCTCTCATCTGTATTGATGAGGCTCAATGCGATCTAGTGGAGCGATTCCCTAGTTTCTACCCGTACATGGACAGCAACAAGTTCTTGTACTTGTGGTTTTTCCCATTCAGTTCCATGGTTGAGATAGCAACATACACAGTTTTCCAGATTCTCGATACTAATAGTTGTCAAATGGCTATTTCAGGAACAGCACTGCGGATAGAGCCCACTATAAACTCTCTGATGCAGTCGATGAATAAGTTAGAAGCCACCCATCGGCTTAGAGAGTTGTGGAGAAGAGATCCGACTTGCACCGATTCCAGCAACCTTGGCGAAATGCGTAAACAGTTTCTGCGTCTCAATTTTACCGAACATCGATTTCAGATGCCGCAGATGTCTTTGGAAAGCAAATTTGAGCTTGTTCAAGAAGACTCCCAATTCGAAGGTCTTCTAATGGGGAGGATTGCAGGCTGCAAAGCGGAGCTTCGGGAAATGATCATCGAGCATTCCAAGCTGATCACAGAGCATTCCCGGCCTCTACGTGGCAGATACCAGTGGTCCGTCAGCTATGTGGAAAAGATCAAAGAAAAGGCGGAGACCGATTCCCAGGTTTCCGGAGAAGAAGTTGCAAGATGCTGTCGACGAATCTACAATATGGCGAAAGATGGGCTGAAGAGAAGATTGAAGGAGATTGACGAAAGATTCTGGCAAGAGCTATCGAACGCAATTCGGACTCGGTCTTATCAAAACCGCCCAACTGAGACTGAAGAAAGATTCCGGAATGATCTATCGAACGCAATTCGGACTCGATCTCATCAAAATCGCTTCACTGAGGCTCAACACACATTCTGGGAAGAGCTATCGAAAGCAGTTCTGACTCAGTCTTATCAACACCGCCCAACTCTTTCCGATCCAGCTGAGCTTCGCGAGCATCACGATAGACTTACGGAGCCAGTGAATGAACTTTGTTGGCTTGCAATTCGTAGCGACCTTTTAGGAGAGAGTTCCATCTTCCAGTCGACAAAGAGTGTAGACTTAGTCGAGCAGGGTTTTGCATTTGTAGAGAGGAAACGCCATGATAACACGAACGCTGCAGAACAGATAGGTCAAGAACGTACAGATGTGTCAGAAAAGGTAGTTCTGAAAGAGAGAATTGCCGTAGAAGCAGCAGTTGAGTATTTCCAAGCCGAAAGAGCGAATGGCAGGCCTAGCAGGTACGACGAGGCTCTGAAAAGGTCATTCTACCAGGAACAAGGCAACATCAGTGCTCTTGGAAGAAAGGCGGAGCTGTTTTTTGCTTGGGTATGTAAGCTTCTTTGATATTTGAGTATGGCTAACACGTGATGAAGCATCTGAGGAAAGTACTCCGAGCGCCTGAGCAACATGTGGATGCAATTCTTCCAACATTCTCCAAAAGCCAACGGATGGAGGCACTTAAGCTCCTTGTTGGGCAGTCGGAGAACATTGATAAGCTACTTCAGCCAAGGAAACATGGTCGAGCTGCTGATGCTCGCTTCGAGACCCGGTTCGGGTGTGACCCTGACAAAATGTGCCTGATTGAGGGTTCTCAGACTGCGTTTGAAGAGAAGAGTGATAGTGGTCGTTCAGAAACAATGTGGGGTTGGTTGGAAACGATTCGCATAGGCAGTTCGAAGGGGTCCCCAAAATCCACATTCTGGTTTCCGAGTACCATGGCAGGTCCCGATGTTCTTTTTGCTCTCAGAAGAACTCCAATTCATCAACGCAGCAGCCTTCAAAGCATGAGACCAGATGCCTCGGGCTTCAGAAAGCGACCCAGAGAGTCCGGATGGCAGCCGGGCACAATAGATGATTCTATTGTCTTATGCGCAGTACAGGTAAGCGCGCCGATCCATAGAAGTAAGGGATTTAGGGCTGATCAGCTGGTCCTCTGCACAACAGATTAAAAGGCAATCTATCGATCACGATATCCCAGGAGCAATCCTAAGCACTAGCCCAAATCATTGGTTTCGTAGTGTACCAAATCCCGAGGAGGCCAAAAGTATCCTTCATGAGCTCAAAGAGTGGCAAAAAAAGGGGCATCCCATCATTCGGATCCTTGTGACTGCCTTGACAGACCCACCGGGGAATGACCCCAGGAGAAAGAAGCCAATGCAGTATCTCAAGGAAGAGAATACCAAGCCAACCACCCGCGATCGGTTCAAGAGAAAGTTTCCAAAGACTGAAGATCAATCTTCGAACCCTCGGACCGAAAACAATTCTGAGGATTTTGAAGCTTCTGAGATTCCTCTGCATCAGCAATACTTCAACTGGATTGGTGCTGAGCACGATGGAAATCTTTTTGGGACTGCTTTCAGGGAGTTCAATAGAGCCGAGAGGAACGTGTAGGGTCGAAGTATTCCCTAGTAGCTTAGATTTCTCAAATTTCATATGACGTTCCTACAGAGGCGTGCTGCATCCGATGGCTAGCGTAGTTATCCCCCCAGCTCTGCTTTAGAAATATTAAAATATGTGGGTAGTTGAAGCTATCGTCCGGACGCGTAGGATGACATGAATGCTGAATCGTGGCCCAATCGGCCTGCACACCGAACGAACTTGATCGCGATAATCACTCGCTTGAAGAGGCAAGGCTCTGCAAGCTTCACTCGTGCCGATTGGACGGGCATGCACAACAGGGCAAGGAGGGGTCAACCAAAAAAAGCTCAGCAGGTTCCTTTTTTAGGGGTTTGGCCCCGTGACGTAATTTGGGGGCCATGCTTCTGACCCAGAAAACTCCATTTGGATATGAATGGATCTTGGCGTCAGCTCAATGGGCAAGCATTTGTGGGGCAAAGCATGTAGGATGGGCTTGGCCGTAAGGCACCCCGCAAAATCAGAGGTCAACGGCATAACACTGTTCCGCCAGACATACGCCGCCCCTAAAGTTGTGATTCACAAGAACACCCCTCTGTACCTGCGCCTCGGCTCTCCGGAATCAATCCGACCTCACGACCGCCGATGAGTGACGCAACATCTCCACGTTCTCTGCGTAAAGACCACCTGAGCTGAGGCTCAACATCATGCAGAAACGCAGGTCACACACAAAATCACGTCGGGGATGCATGAGCTGCAAGAAGAAGCACATCAGGGTAGGGATTTGGCTGCCAAACTTCCCTTTACAGCATTAAGACGCAGCCATTTAGCCAAGAACCGTCACTAACAACGCCGAAGTGTGACGAGCTCGGCCCTCCCTGCGCGAACTGCATGGCGCGGTCGACGCAATGTGTCTACCCAGCCACAGCGAAAGACCGCAGCACAACCAACTCCACCACCCCATCCACATCCACCTCCCAGCCCAACAAACCCCACCTCCCCCACGCCCCGTCCCCGCACCTCCCAACCGGATCAACCTCCAACTCCCGCCGCCTCCTCGAGCTCGAACTCATGCACCGCTGGACCACGCGCACCTACATCAGCCTCTGCAGCATCCCGCCCGACACGCAAATCTTCCAACTCGGCCTCCCGCAGAAAGCCCTCCAATACGACTGGCTCCTCAACAGCATCTTCGCCCTCTCCGCCCTCGACCTCTCCTGCACGACCCCCCGCACTACCCCCAAAGCCGCCACCTACGCCCGCGCCGCCATCGAGTACTACGACGCATCCGTCCGCTCGTACCGCGCCGCCGTCGCCGACATGACGCCCGAGAACCACGACAGCCTGTTCTCGGTCGGGTACGTCGTCGCGGTGTACGCGGCCGCGAGCATGCGGGTGCCGCGCGAAGACGGCAGCCTGCCGAGCGTGCTGGCGCAGGCGCCGCAGTTTTTTGATTTGTTGGCAGGCACGTCGATGATCAGCCGGCGTTGCATGGAGTGGCTGATGCAGTCGATGGAGTCGGTCCGGATTATCAAGTTGATGGAGCCGGCGACGGAGGCGGATTTGGATGGCGGGGCGCGGGCGGCGTTGGCGAGGTTGGGGGTTGTTAATGAGGGGATGTATCCGCCTATGATGCCGCTGGGTTTGGCGGGGGCGGCGGCTGGGATTGTTGGAGGGGAGGAGGGGGACGCCGTTGCGGTCGAGGAGGCTGAACGGTTGCTTGAGCCGAATCCGGAGCGGGAGATGTATGCGAGGTTGATACCGCAGATCATGCGGTGCTTCGCTGAGGACGCTAGAGGTATCGTCGATGGTATTTGCTTGGCTTTCCCGGCGATTGCTGGTCCTGAGTTCAAGTTTGCCATCGAGAGGTCCGAGCCTATGGCTCTTCTCGTTCTCATGTACTGGGCGGTCTGTCTGGAATATCATGGCATGAAGATGTGGTGGGCGAATGGGCTCGGAACACGGCTGATCGTGGAAATAACGGAAGTGTTGGAGCGGTCGGAAGCTTATTTGATGCCGGAGTTTTGGGAAGCAGTGGACTGGGCGAGACGCCGGGTGGGGTTGCCGGGGCTGCTGCACATTAGTTGTTCCCAAGTGGACGTGGTTGAGCTAGATGATGGGGCAGATTATGCGCATTTGTAGAGAAATATATGACAGTCTATATGCAGAGTGTATATGTATATACCAGGGATGAGTTGCAAGGGGGCATGTGATGCAAGAGAAATGCAGGATCTTGATTGACGTGAATGCAAGAAGGAAACAGTGAAACAGAGAAAATGATCAAAGCGTAAAAGATACAGGGGATGCAGTATACAAATGGGCAACATAATGCTTCAGGCGTTTGAGACTGCAGAAACTTCAAGCAAGATCAGCGGGAAAGTAGTCTTGCCAAGTCGAATTCGAGAACAGAGGCTCGTCAACCTCGCACACGGTTCCGGGTTTAGGCAGCGTGCCTTCCATGAGATATGCCTGAATGGCTTTGATTGTGCAGGAGGACACTTGCTTAAGGGAGCTATGCTGTATCAAGGAGATCTATTAGCGGACATAAGGAACTTCAAGGGATTGGATGCACATACACCAAAGCCATTTTGCTTGAGGGCCACGGCGCCTGGAAGGCTCTCACTAGCGTTGACCGCACCAGCCCAGGACGTGATCGGGTCGTAGGTAGTGCCAATAGCCAGGACTGGATGCCTCATCGGCACGTTGAAGTCTCCCAGGTATCGCTCCTTGGCCGCAATATGCCACTTGTCGCACTGCATGGTGAAGTGAGTAAAAATGTCGCCTCCGAGCCTGCTGATCGCCCATTGCTCGTATACCGCTGGGAGGCTGTCTTCCAATTCAGGCTCTCGTCTTGTCTTGTCGCTGCACGTGATTCCGATCCTCGTCTCGGTGGACATCATGCCGGTGGGTGGAGCAAGGGCGACAATTGCTGCAGTATCTTCGGCTGTCAAGTTCCCTGTCATCAAGCCGTCGATGAGCCTGGCTGTCAAGGCAAACAGGCGAGGCTCGTAGAGCAACCCAAAGACCAACCCTCTCACGGAGCTGAACGTGAACGAGAAGTCCGGGTAGGATATGGGATGGTACTTGAGGTCTTCAACCCATTCGTAGAATTCCTCCTCCACAATGGCAGCTGTCTTGTTGGGCCGAGTCAAAGCACACTTATCGCCGGCTTCGAAACAGGCCTCCAGGAATGCGGTGAAAGCGTTATCAAGGTCATTCATCGACTCGATTTCGCTACAAGAGCTGTTAGTTCAGGTATCCTAATTCTGGGTTGCACAGGGGGGAAAGCATACTGATAGTGCCAGTAATTGTGTGGGTTCAGAACGGCATCAATGATGATTCGGTCAACTCTATCGGGGAACATGGCAGCTACGGTTGCTCCCAGGGCCGAGCCGTAGGAGAGCCCTGAACTTGTGTTAGCAAAGCCAGGAAGCGGATTCCTCGGAAGCGTTTCTTACCCCAAAACCTCAAAAGACCGTCCTCCCCAAGAGCGTCAACGACAGAGATCAAGTCTCTAGCAATGTACGCCGTTCCAATTTTGTCACCAATGCTAGCGGCGTAGGTGCTGTTCTTACACTTATCGACGTAGTTCTGCGTGATAGCCCACAGCTCACCAAGGGCGGTGTCGGAGGAATTGCCGCTCACGGCTTTATTCGCATAATCCCAGATGAGCTTCTCACTCTCATCACTATGGCATGTGAATGGAATGGTATCCAGGGTTGCCCTATCCCGGTATCCATGTAAGTATCCGTAGGAAGAGCCTCCCCAGAGATACGCTCTCTTACCTTGTGTCAAACGCGACAAGGTCATAGTGACCACCAGAGTACCTGAAAACAAATGTTAAACCACTGCCGGTGATGCCCTCTGACGGTCCGACTTACGCCATTAGTTGAGCACCCAGCCCAGCGAGATCCTCACGTCCATGAGCTCCAGGACCGCCAAAATTGAACTGTATGCTTCCTCGTGAAGGTTGCTTTGTAGCAGCTATCTTGGCTAGTTTGAGGTCGAGCTTTTCGGTGGAGTTCGGCTTGAGATAGTCCAAGGGAACAGGGAGAGTTGCGCAGAGCATAGGCATTGTCTGAGCCTCGGAGATGTTGCATGGGCTCCATTGAAGGCTCTGGCTCTGATTCGTAGGAGCATAAGGACCCTGAGGTGCCCCGAGGGCAACACTGGTGAGGAGTGGTAGGAACTGAAGATAGCGAGAAAATATGGGAGACATGGTGAATGGTGTTAAAGACCGTCGATGTGATGATGAAGGCAGAACAAGGGAAGATCTTGTACTTAAATACTCTGAATAATCAGTTGTACATCAGCTCTGCACTGACGTTTAAACAGAAGCATGGATAATCAGAGCAGAGGCGGTGCACACCAAATACCATTAAAGGCACACCAAGGCGGGAATGACGTCAAACGCCAAGGATGAGCATTCCTCTAACGTGCAACTCCAGCCTACCCAGCCTCTCGTACCTCTGTACAATATAGTAATTCTCTTGGTAGCAGGCTGTGCATTTGTGGCCAGCAAATTAGATGCGTGGGATTTTTGAGCAATGCGTGCGCTAAACCCCGAAGTGGTCGCTCAGGTAGCCATCAGTTACGCGTATCGAGGTCTATCAGCCTTGCGAGAGCACAATTAGCTGAAACGGGCTAGATCCAAGACTGTCAGATCTGTGGTGGCTCATGCTGAATCACCATTTGCGCGGATACGCGTATTCCTTTGGTTCATCCTTCCTGTAAGCGACCAATCAGGTAGCGAGCCGATGGCCACTGCCAAGCATCACAGCCGCACGATCTACACGCGGACTGCAAGAAGAGCACAGGGCAGGTTTTCAGCAAGGCTCAGGTGTATTTCAAAAACATACGTAAGAGAAAATCAATTGCTCAGAATCGCTCTTGGTTTTCACCGAGTACCCGACGTTGCGCACCGTACGTGCACTACTTCGTATGGGGACGCCATTCAACCAAACATCTAGCTTGCAATACAGAGCTCAAAAGAAAGACCTCAGACGCTAATAAGCCTTCGAAAAATAACATATGTAAGTAGTTGAAGCTATCGTCCGGACGTAAATGTTTCATTTTAATTCCACATTCGCGTCCGGACGATAACATCAACTACCCGTGACATGCAAATTAAAGCTATCCGACGGCTGGGATACCACCTTGAAGAGCCGAGTAAAGCTGACGTGAGAATTTGGGTCAGTTGAGGCCTTTCTGTTGTGTAACCGGGAAAATAGCCTGTGATTGGCGTTCTATCCTTTGCGGTTTTATCTGCAGGCAGAAAGCGGGGTATCGTCAGATTCTCAGCTCGCTATGAGTTCTCACCTTTCAAGTTTCACAGAGCTTCAAACATACCAACTCTTCAGAAGCAGCCCTTGTCTCTACTAAATCCTCTTCTCGAATATACTCTCAATCCCTGAGCACGAGTCCAAAGGAACGCACAAGCTACCGAAGATGAGCACGACGTTGTGTCAACATTGCCAGGCAATCAGCCTCGATGACGAGAAACTGGGCGGAACTACGTTTACGCCCGATGATGGAGAGCCGTTCCTGTACTTCGGGAGAGATGTAGAAGGTAGTGAAGGCCACTTCTCGATCAAAGTACCCGGCTTCCGCGTAGATGAATTTCCAGACCTACCGAGGATGCAGCTGTCGGCTACGAACGGGTGCTCGCTCTGTGGTCTACTCAGGTCGGCAGTTCTGCATGAGTTTCCGCCCCAAGAGGTCAACAGAGAAGGGCCGGATATGACAATCAAGATACTCGTCTTGGAGAACTTTGTATACCGTTGGCATTCACTCGAATTTTCTGATGAGCAAGAAGGGTCTCTGCCTTACTTGGCACTCCTCAGTCTGACTGCTGTTATCCAAGATCTGGATGATGAGCTGTCTCGTGACATCTACTTTGAAGTTTCTGCTCCACAAGGTATGCGATTTTTATTGCCTTTCCGACATTTTGTGGTAATGAAACTCAGGTAACTCATCTCTTGTAGGACCGTTGGCGACTTGGTTGAGAATACCTTGGAACGTTGCGGATGAGAACGCTTTGTCACCGGCCCGGATCAGAGAAATCAAGTCATGGATCTCAGACTGCGAGCAGAATTGTCATCACGCAGGTATAACAGAAACATTGCCAACAAGGCTTATCGACGTTGGATCCGAAGATGGAAGAGACCAAATGCGGTTGATTCTGTCATCTGATATTCAAACAATTCATCATGGCGCAGAATCTTGCAAGTATGCGACGCTCAGTTATTGTTGGGGAGACCGGACCGGCAAGCCATTTTTCACCACAGAGAAAAGCACACTACAACAACTGCTTCAATCGATACCAATGGAATGCATTCCCTATACATTCCGCGATGCGGTGGTGGTTACTCGAATTCTTGGTATCCGATATCTCTGGATCGATGCCCTCTGTATTGTGCAGGATGACCCTGAGGATTGGGCTAAAGAGTCGGCTGTCATGGGCCAAATCTACACCAATGCATGGCTCACACTAATCGCGTTACAAGGACAGTCTTGTCATGATGGATTTTTGGATCACGAACTTGCAATAAAGGCCTCCATCTATTACAAGTCTCCTCTAAACCCAGATATCAACGGCACTTATTGGTTACGCCAGGTATCCGATGACTATGCGCAACTACGACAGATTCTGGGAAGTGTTGGACCATTCACGTGCGATAGAACATATTCCCGATGGGTTAAACGCGGCTGGACGTTACAGGAAGAAATTCTCTCAACTCGAAAGCTCTTGTTTGGTGCAGAAAGAATGTATTATGAATGCGGAGGAAGACTTCGGGCCGAAAATATAGATGAGCTCAGGGCACTGCAATCCTGGGATAGACCCTTCTTGGATTCATTATCTGAAGACATTAGGCCAAAGGACGTTTATTCCATATGGTATTCCGGGGTGGAAAGCTACAGCGGTCGCGATTTAACCTACTCCACTGACGGACTTCCCGCTATCTCTGGCCTCGCCAAGAAAATTCATGAAAAAATTGCTGGAAATTATTTGGCGGGTCTTTGGAGATCGGACCTGTTCGACGGCTTGCTATGGATCTCTACTTTATGGACACGGTCAGTCATGAACGGAGCAACCTTCATAGACAGTGTCGTTCATCCAAAACACTACATTGCGCCTTCTTGGAGTTGGGCTCGGTCACAACAAAGCATCCGTTTTGTTTGCGGTGTTCCACCGTATCCAACAAATGTCTCAGAGATCAAAGTTTTGGAGGCAACGACTGATCTCACTGGACCGAACCCATTTGGCGGTGTTCAGGACGGCCATCTCCTTCTCCGAGGGAAGACCTTCAGCCTTCAAGGGGCGCGGATCTTTGGTGTTGATGGAATGAAAGCGAATTTCACGGAATGGAGGCAGGGTAACATGTGGCTGGAAGTTATCAGCCGCAACGGTTTCGAAATCGCACGCTGTTCCCTGGATTGTGAAATTCCTGAGACAGCAAAGGACTTCGAGCTTTGCGAAGCTCCCTATGACCAGTTGATGATGCTGATCATAGAAAGCCATTCAATGGACAGCAAAGACTTGGAAAATGAAGAAGAAGAAGAGGACTGGGAAGCTGATGAAGACGAAGAAGTCTATGGAGACGAAGGAGGCGAAGAAGATGAACAGGCGAAGGACGACGAAAAGGGCGAAAGCAATGAGAGCAACAAGAGCGATGGTGATGATATGGACGACGAAGAAGAGGTTAAGCAAAGCGAGAAGGAGGAGGAAGACAAGAAAGAAAACAGTCCTGAAGAGCCGCGGACTTATTTCGGCTTACTGCTTCTCCCAAAAGCTAGGAAGGCTGATAGTTGGGTTCGGGTAGGCGTCTTTATGCTGCGGAGTGACATACACGGCAGAACTGTTCTCGACAATTGTTCTGAGAGAGTTGTCAGAGTCGTGTAGTCGCACATCTTCTAAGGCATACATTTCCAACAGTATAAGCTCTCTTTATTCACTTTTAAAATGCATATTAGCAGAATGGATCCCAAGAAGACACGGTAGAAATGGTTAAGGTGGTTTGACTTTATGTCGTGGTTGGAATAAGAGCAACTGATGCAGAATTTCAACTTGTAGCTTATGCAGTAATTTCATTTTCCCAGCGTGCGTTGGCTTCATTTTGCAAGTAGTTGAGATCAGAAAAGAAGCTGACATGAGCCTCTGAGTCAAGCGAGGCGTTTCTGCTGTGAATATTGCTTTTCGCTCGGTAACGGCGGTTAGTCGGCATCATGATTTTCGCAGCTT
>JAUJDW010000272.1:0-17291 GCA_030512325.1 Lasiodiplodia hormozganensis
CCCCACACGCCGCCACCAGCCCCTCAATATTCCCCCAATCCACCCCCCGCTCGCCCACGATCCTCGCCAACCGCCTCGCGTACGCCACCCTATCCCTATCCCTCCCCGCCGCCACGCACACCCGCAAGACCCCCGACGCGGCCAGGCTCGACCGCAGCGCGCCGGCCAGCTGCGCAGCGTCGCGCTGCCACGCCAGCCACGCGGCGTGCAGCCCGTGCAGCCAGGCGTGGCGCGACAGCAGCGCGCGGGCGCTGTCGCGCTGCGCCGTGACGGCCGGTATCGCCGCGGCGGCGGTGAGGTGGAAGAGCGCGGTGAGGGCGAGGGAGGTCAGCCGCCTGGCGTCGGCGGTCGCGATGGAGGGGAGGGGGGAGGAGGGGGAGGAGGAGGAGGAGAATAAGGGGGTGTTGTTGATGCGGTGGAGGAGCTGGATGGTGGCGGCGACGGGGACGCGCCAGGTGGAGTGCGTGAGGCGGCCGGCGAGGTCGACGGGGTCCGAGGGGCCGCCTGGGGCGGCAGGGGTGAAGAAGGGGCGGCTGTAGGAGTCGTTGAGGAGGGCGTCGGGCAGCGCTTCGCCGCGGAGGGAGGAGGGGTTGCGGTCGGTGTAGGCGGATAGGAGGGCTTCGGCTTCTTTGAGGGGGAGGGAGGAGAGGTAGTGCGTGTGCTTGAGGCCGGTCGTCTTGATGTGGGAGGATAGCTTGGCGAGGTCGGTCTGGCCCTGGGAGAGGGCGGTTGCGCTGTCCAGAATGGATTTCTGCTGCAGATGGGCTGCCATGGCTATGTTGCGGACCTGCTCGAGGTCGGCGCCGTGGCCGGACGCGGGCATGGCGGCCAGCATCAACTTTTTGGCGCGAGGGTTGCGGCATGATTGCTCTACAAGAGCCCTGAATTGTTGGACAGCGTTGCGGTGATAGGTTTGGAAAAGAGAGCGATGCCGCAGAAGATAGCTGTGGTGCATTGCTCTGGAGTACAGCGTGGATAGAGGTTGTGGCACCTGTCTTGGGGTTGGCAGGGGCTCCCCCAGTCGGCTGAGCCCCTTCGCAACGAAATCGGTGGCGATGTAGAGACGCCCGAGCAGCTCCTTGGCACAGTACATCATTATCATGGTAAACATTCTCTTTTTGACGGGGATAGGCCACGGCCAGCCGTCCCTTTCCGAGGCCAGTGCGACATCTTGAAAAGACGACATGTCTTCACTGACCATCGAGTCCAACCATGGACGCTGCATGGCAGGACTAAGCCCGGATTCCTTGATGTCACATGACAAAACCAATCTGAGTGTGTCCCAGTGGGTGGACGCCGCGTCCCACATGTCCTTGAGTGTCTCGGAGGCTTCGGTGGCGACAGCTGCAGGCTTGTCAGTGTTCCAGAGTTCCCAGCTGGAAAGGCGGCTCAGAAGCTCCCGGCTTGGGCGGCCAGGGCTGGCCAGTGAGCATTTGAAAACAGCTCCGAGGAGGATAGAGGGCTGGTCGTCGGTGGTCGGATCGTCCCATCTTGATTGGTCGATTGGAGCTTGCAAGACCTGACGTTCGCGTTCTTCTCCCACGACATTCCCATTCCATCCAACCGCTAGCTCATGCAGCTGCTTGAAGCCATCCTGTTGGCGTTGATGATAAGCAAACATGAACATGATTGAGTGCATCCACTGGTCCATTTCTGCACAATACTGCGACAGCTTCTTTTGCATGAGTTGACAACACTCTTTAAGATACTCCTCATGCTCGAGAATAACAGTTGGAGCGGAGACACCACCTGGAGGTCCCTCAATCGGATCGGCATCGAGGATGGGCTGGTATCTGTCATACCGCTGCAAGCCACGAAGGCTTTCCTCGTGCTTGTGGAACGAGGTGGCGAGGCCGTACAGGGTATCAAGTGTCCGCTTCAAGAGATCGTGCCCGCGGCCCATGCCAACAACCGCATTCTGCGCCTTAGCAATGCACTGGATATCCCGCGGATCGACCGAGACCATCCGAAGCATCTGCCGACCTGTAACCTGTTTAGCTGCAGGCAGGCCTTGCACGAGAACAGTCAGCACGATCCACTGCGTAAACACGTTCTCGTTGACGCGCTCGAGCGTGACCCTAAGCTCTGCCGCCTGTTCCTCCCGCCGCTGGATCAGGCGCCGCACGATGTTCAGCCCCAACCGCCGCTCGCTGACGGCCGAGTCGATGGCGTCGGTGACGGACATGCCTCCTCTCAAGCTCAGGTAGAGCACCCGCATCTGTGCTTCTCGAGGCATCCGCTGGAAGGCCTGAAGCCGGCTGATGTTTGGCTGGGTGCGGGTGGGCGTGCGCGGGTTGGGTGGTCGCCATCTGGTGCCGGAAGCGCGGCTGGGACGTTCTGCGGTGGGGACTGGTGGCGCAGAGGGACGGCGGCGTGGAGCATTTGCTCTGTCTATGTCGGGGTCCGAGCTGGTGTTGCTAGACGCTGAGAGCCTGCGTGGGCGTGGCATCGTGAGATCAGGCCCGAGGCAATTTGGGGGGGGCGTGTTTGGTTGCGGTGCGGGTGGGGAGTTGTTGTGGAAGAGAATGGAATAAGTAGAAGAGAATTGGCGTAGCTTTCGCAGTTGTGAATGGTTTCGCTACAATGCAGCAGCATGGCGGCTGGCCATCAATCACCTTGACAGGCCATGTCCTGCTGTCAGTGGGAGACAAGCTCGTCACAGAGTAGTCGAACAATGCCGCGCCATAACACCTAAAGACAGGCCTCCCACATTTAGCACCGAGCTATACATATTCCGAATATTATCTTAAATAATTCGAAGTAGCAATGTGCGTCCAGAATAGCGGCAAAGAACTCTAAAGTAGATTCCCACATTGGGTAAGGATGTATTACGCTTCGTGGCGGTTGGGTACCCTTATATACCCTTTGCAAAATGAATAATAGAGGCGAATCACACAATTGGGGGGTTCAGCGGACTCATTTCACAGCGATCACAAACACATGCAATTGTAATGATCTGGCACATGTAGCCCAAAACAACTCGGCTGGGCCATGGCAATTCCATGTGCTAAAATAAAAAGTCATATGGACATGAGCCAAATTCGTTAACAAACAACTTTCGTAGCAAACGCAAGGAAAGCCAGTGCTCTTTTCCTATTTCACGAGAGTGAGATATCAACTTTTCAGATAACAGTCTATTTCAATGCGTCTATCAAGAACAAGATGTAGAACAAAACAGGAGCTGAAGGCTACAGCCAAACATGTCAGAAAACTCCAAACTCCAACCATCCAGCGCGGAATCTAATCTAATCCGTCTCCATCGCATCATCACCATCACCATCATCCCCCAACACCGCCATCCTCCCCCCATCCACCACACACCCCTCCACCCTCACACGCCCATGCATCCCCGCATACCCACTCGCCTCCGGAATCCTACTCACCCCCTTCGGCGGCGCCAGCCCGAACAAATCGTCCGGCAGCACCAGCGGATCCGCCACATCCGGCGCGCGGAGCAAGTCGGTCGTCACGGCGACGAGCCGCTCCGAACGCGGCGCGGAAGTAGTAGTGTCCCAGGCAGCCAGCAGGCCGAACTGCCAGCAGTGGCGCGACAGCCAGCGCAGCTGGTCCGGCACCGTCGCCGGCGTGCGCTCCTGCGCGAGGTACCAGCCGCGCAGCACGAGGCGGGACAGCAGGATGACGTCGTTGCGGGAGAGGGGCGTGTCGGCCGGTGGGTGCTGCAGGAAGGCGAGGAGTTGGGTTGTCGGCTTGTGCAGGGCGGCGAGGGAGAGGGTTTTGATGGCCTCGCCTTCGGAGACGTCGATGGTGGAGGAGGCGTCCGAGGAGGCGGTGTCGGAGTCGGAAGAGTTGGAGGAGGGAAGCTTGCTGAGGATGCGGCGCAGGGGGCCGCCGATGTCCCAGCGTGTGAAGGAGGCGGCGGCGTCGATGGCGGCCGGCCACAGCATGTAGTGCAGGTCGGAATTGATGGACTGCCAGTCGGTGCCGTCGAGGAAGCTGGAGAGGTTGGATATGATCTGGGCCTCGTCGTACTGGGCGAGGCGGGCCAGCTGCCTGTTCTCCATGTCGCCGACGAAGCCGTCGACCTGGTCAAGCACCATGGCGCTCTCGATGACCAGCTCGACGCTCTCCTTGACGGTCAGCTCGACGTTGCCTGCGGACGCGAGGTTGCGCAGGCGCGCGATATCGGTCGGAAGCATCGCCTGGCGAAGCTGCTTGAGCATAGCCTCGCGGGGCTTCTCGTAGCTGGAGCGGTTGACGATCTGAGCCAGCGCGTTCAGCTGGCCCGTGACGCGGGGGTAGGCGCCCGCGCGATACGCGATCCACTTGCGGCGGTGCATACCCATGGCCGGCGCCGGACCGGAAATCTTGAATCTGTGGCTCCCATCAACGAGCCCGGCGGCGTCGTCCAGCGCCCTCGTCAGCTCGTACAGGCCGTCGTACAGCCCCTCGCCCAAAATCTCGCCCGCATGCTCGGCCATCCCGAAGCTGAAGATCCTCGCCTGCACGTCGGCAGGGAGGAAGTCCCAGTTGCCGCCCAGAGCCATGTTCGCAGCCGCGCCGGTGTCGCCGTCTATCGCGTTGAGGAAGTCGGGAAGAGCGCCGGTGGGGTCCGGCTCGTCCTTGAGGCCCTGCATGAGGCGCGTAGCGACCTTGACCTCGTACTCACAACACTGGTCGTGGTAGACTTCCGAGACGCTGGCGCGGACGGCCTTCGCGAGCTCGGCGGTCGTCAGCTCCGGCCACTCGTCCCTCGCGGCGACGCGCTCGATTTGCTGGTAACTTGCGCGGCCGCAGATTCCGAGGCAGCAGTGGTAGAAGCCGATGCACATGATTTCGAACGGATCGGCTGCCTCTGGCTCGGCGGGATCCGGCTCGGCTGCATCAGGCTCAGTTGCATCAGGCTCAGTTGCATCTGGCTCGGCTGCATCGTAGTTCTTCAGGTGCTCCTCTCCAACCCTGTCAATGATCTCAGAGAAGCAGTCGGCAACGTTGTAGTTGCCGCGCTGCCACAGCTCCGGGTACTTGAACGCAACGACCTGGGCCGTGCGGTCCGACCGGTTGCGCTCCAGGATCTGCACCAGCCACCCGATCATCAGCTCCTTGTATCGCTGGAGACAGTGCCTGACCTTTCCGATAGCCCTCTCGATGCGGCACTCGATCTTCAGGAGGTCGGCCAGTCTATCCAGGCCATCATCCGCAGGAACGAGCTTTGGCGGGTTCGCGGGCGGCTGGTCGTAGCGGCGGAGGGCACGAAGCTCAGCATCGTGGCCCTTGAAGACGAATGCCGTCTTCACCATCTCGTCGAGCAGGCTCTCCAGGAAAGGCTTATTGAGGAGCTCGCGAGCCATCCGGGCAGCTGACATCATGAACTGTCTGTCGTACGGGTCGATCGACACAAGCCGGAAGATCCTCTCCGCCGGCGCCTTCTGATCCTGCTCAGGAACGCCGCGCACGAAGTACTCTAGCGTGTTCCACTGGCAGAACATCTTCTCCGCCGCCTCATTGTAAAGGAGGCGGATGGTAGCAGTGTGCTCGATGCAAGCAGCTAGCGGAGCGTGCAGGAGGTTGGCCTGTGCCTCGGTCCTGACGGTATCAATGGCCTGCACAGTGGTGTAATTCTCGTGCAGGTTCAGCCGCAGAACGCGGCGCTGTTGCTCTGGTGGCATGTGTTGGAAGTGCCGCAGCCGAGCAACGTTCTCCTCCTGTTCGTATTGATGCTCCGCCCTAGGAGGCACCCAGTTGCGTGCCTCTTCACGCTGAGCCTCAAGCTCGAGAAGGCGCCGAGTGCGACGTCCGATGCGGCGAGCTAGCTCGTCCTCATCATCGGACGCGAAGGGGTCGTTGTTGGGGTTGTTGTAGTCGTTGTAGTGGCGTGGCAAAACGTAGTGGTTGTAGCGGCGTTGCAAATCGATCCGGTCATCGCCATCGCTGCTGGAAGTGGAGGAGCGGCGAGAGTCTGCCATGATTTTGGTTTGTTTTAGGTGGCAGATAGGGTTTCGAGTTAAGCTTGCGGGAAATGAAGAGAGTTCGTAAGTAGAAGTGGAAGTGTAGAAAGGTGTGGGTGCAAAGCTCGAGTCGAAGTGTTGGGCGATGTTTCGTAAAGGTACGCATCTCCTGGAGCCTAAGTATATCGGCATCTCTGCCATGTTCATGAACTTTGCTTGAACAAGTCTGGAAGGCAGGACGAAACAATGTCCGAGTTAACACGTCCATGTTGATCAAGCCGTGGAGCTGGATTTGTATAACACACTGCACCGCTGTCACTTCGGAGATATCACTGAGAAACAATATATAAAACATTTGCGGTTGAAAACGTGACGTATATAACGGAGAAAATCGATGCCTCTGTGACTTCTACTCCAAAGCTATGTTACGTCTTTATAGGCAGTGGAGTTTTGAATACCCCAATTTTCAAACACCTACACGCGTGATTGTTATTGGTGAAACTGCAAAATCCCTCCAGGCCATTCTGTAAATGTCGTGTCAAGCCAAAAGTACTTCAAGTACAAACATGCCATGCTCATTTCTCCAATCATAGGTTTCGCATTTTATCGAAAGGTGCGTGTAATTGGCTCTGAGCCTCGTCCGATGTGAAACATTTTACCATGACGTTCCATTACTCGCTGAGGATTTTCTTTGTACTCAAAATCAGAGACAACACTGTCGCTATGCCCTTCAACTACACAAAGAATATTCTTCCTTTGATCCTCCTGCAATCAGAGATGACCCCCTTTCCCCCCGCGAGGGGTAAAAGCCTTAGCTCAAGGACACTACTAGTGCTTCTAGTACTCCGATCGACCATACGACAAAAACTCAGTTTATAGGCAATGCTTAATACACGGGCAGAAACACACGCGTCAGATGAGTGAACAGATAAAAGGCAAGGAGTAACGCATGCCTCCTCCGCAAAAAGCTGGCAACGTTATCAATGTATTGGCAGATGTACGTTGTAATATAGGCATCATGTCCCACTAGATCATATCTCTCGCAAAGGACTCCCAATTTCCTGTAATTAATGACAATTCTTAGAATCAATGACAATTCGTATCTAACCATTTTCCATCTATCATCTAATTTGACAAAGGGTAACATCTGTGCGGTACATGGGCGTCTTGCCTGTATTTAGCAATTCGCATCTCCACAGCCCATTCGTGCTGTCATTTCTTTTCTGCCTCGAGACTCCAATGCCTCAGGCCCAGCGCTCCACATTCTCCGCCACAATCTCAAGCGTGCCGCCCTGCAGCACACCACGATTCCTGGGCATCAGCACGAACCTCCGCAACTCCGCATACCGAGCGATGACGCTGTAATCGTCCTCATTCCTGGTAAACTTGTTGAAGGTTGGCTCGTCCATCGAGGGATCGACTGACGGCGGGGTACCAACGAAGACGTCAGTGGCGTCCATCAAGTTGTTGACGACTCTCCACTGGCGCTTGAGCCTCGCCTTCGCCTCATTCAGCTCGCCGTGAACAACGTCGAGTGCCTCCTGGCTGGCCGCTTCGCCGACCAGTCGGCTCTGCTCCCTGATCTTCGCCCCAGCCGCCATGCTGAACTTCTTGAGCTCCTGCACGTTTGCCAGCCAGGACTCGATCAGGCCGCACAGCCAGGACAGCCCGGTGATGAGGCATCCCATGTCGTGCCTATCCTTCTGGCTGGCGCGGAAGTAGTGGGCGCCGTAGCAGAACAGGCGGGTAAGGTGGACGTCCTCGTACTCATGGAAGCTCGCCGAGATGCGGAAGTCGTTGTCCTGGCTGAAGTGTTGCCGGATGGTGGCAGCCTTGGACCAGAGGAAGAAGACGCCGAGGTGGTGGAGCATCTGCCTGCGAGTGACCTCGTGGCTGTAGTCGCAGTGAGGTCGGTAACGGCCCAGGAGCTCGACGACAGCCTCGAAGTCGTGGCGTTCGGCTGCAGTGCGGACGGCGCGGCGTTGCATGAAGGACAGACCCTCCACGTAGGCCTCGAAGTCACCCATCTGAGCCTCGATGCTTTCCATGCTCTTGGTGAAGATCTCGTGCAGGTCGTTGCTGCCGTCCTTTCCCAGATCCCGAGCCATGTGAGCCTCGCAGATGCTGTCAAAGAGCTCCCTCTGCTGCTGCATGAAGTCGTGCTTCTCGATCGCCTTGATCAAGGCGTCAAAGACTGGCCCGCCAATGTTGTTCGCGTCGAACGCCCTCCGCATCCTCCGTGCGCGCTCCAAGAAGCCGTCCGAAACAGTGACTGCCAGCGCGCGCAAGATGCCGTTCCTGAGGCGCTCATTCGGAATCCGGGCGACCTCGTGGTAAAGCTCTCTCCTGGTCTGCCTAGCGTTGGCCTGATCAATCCGCGCGGACCGACCCCTCGCGCCTCTAACCGCCGCCCTCCAAATCACCATCGCCGCGGGGTCGACCGGGTCGATCCAATCCCCCGCCAGGACAATGCTTCCCTCGCTCCCAACCCCCCTCGCCGCGCCCGGCAGCATCTTGACCGCGTCATGCAGCTCCTTCAAGAGCCTAAGCGCTTCCCGCGCGCCAGCAGTCATATCGTTCGCCTGCGTCTCGCTCAAGAACCTTGCCGCCCTGCCCTCCAACGCATCCAGCTGCTCGACCAGCTCAACAGCAAGCCAAACGACGCGCACGTCGTCCAGCCGCTGCACCACCCCGCCTCTCGCCCACTCGTACACGCGCTCCAACCCCTCACCCACCGTCCCACCGCTCCACTCCCGCCTGTCGTCGATGTCAAACACCGCCAAATGCTCCAGCACCCACCCGACCAAATTCCCGCGACTCCGCACATCCGAATCCTCGTCGTCGCGGAAGTGCGCGATCTCGGGCAAGATAGTAGCGCAGACGTGCGCGGGGCAGGTGTTGTCGCGGCCGATCAGGGTCCCGCCGGAGATGGCGAGGCGGCGGCCGGCGGCGTCGTGGAAGCGCGGGCTGGTGGTGGTGGGGAGGGGCCGGCGCAGCGCCATGGTTATGGTGGCGTGGTGGTAGGCGTCGGCGGCCTGCGGCCGGAAAGAGCTGATGACGGTGTAGGCGTCGTCGTACCACGATAGGAGGTAGGCGCGGTAGGCGTCGCGGCGGGCGAGGACGGTTGCTAGCGCGGCGTTGAGGTGGGCTAGCTGCGCGGAGTGGGAGGAGGGAGTGGGGGTGGTGGGGGTGGATGCTGGCATGTTGCTGGATCCGTCCTGCGGCTGGGAAATTTTGGGGGAATCTGCGTTGCGGTCGTTGTTGTTGTCGTTTTGCATTTTGTTTTGGGTATAGATGTACGGTGTAAGTATGTAGATTTGCTTCCTGCAAGTGTGTGGTATGCGTAAAGTGGAGGGAAAGGGCTGCGGACGAGAATTAAAGTCCAGGAGAGTGATTGTATATAAGTGCAAGAGGCGCCTATGAGTGCGGGCTGTCAAGGCGAACAACTCCAGAGTTGGAAGGAGTTGTTTCTGGACTTGAGAGAGCGCATGTATACTGTGAAGGGTGATGGTAGAGACTGTGCGGGTGAACAACGCCAACTGTTGCACCTTGGTATAGGACATAACAGAGAAATAAGCAGTACACACTCTCAGTACCTCTCATATCAAGCTTTGACAGTGGTATACCGCGATAGCCGTCCTACTCACGCTAGAAGAAAGACAACATATAACTCGTGCAGGGGGTTGAAAAGAATAGTAGATAGTAGTCTGTGCTGTCGAGAGCCAATTACCTGACTACATGTCACCAATAGCACCATGCTCCTCGCAGAACGCATACTCCCTCACATCCACAAAGTCCCTCATCCTATCATACAGCTGTGCCACCTCATCCTTCTCTCCTGGCTCGTCATCCAGCCCCAGGAAGATTAGATCTGCCGAATGCGGCAACACGCGGAGCGTCTCGGCGGCAAAGCTGGCGCGTCTGAGGTCATCAAGAGACTTCTTCAAGCGGGCAATGAACTCCAGCGACACTTCGATATCCCCATAGTACTTGTACAGCTGTCCAAACATGAACTTCGTCTCATAGAATTCCTCGGTCAGAGCATGACGCTTGAAAAATTCCGTGAACTCACGGTATCGCTCGTGTCGTATGCTATAGTACGGGTCGCCAGGTTGGAAGGGATGATCGTCTCTCAAAGCACGCAACATTACGGCGAATTTCTGGCAAGCTCTGGTCCACTTCCAAAGAATTCCTGTCGTCCAACCAAAAAGGGTGCGATTCTCGAACTCGTTGGAGGGATCGAATATCCTGCTATGGTAGAGAAACCGCATAACGACGTTGTAGATGACCCAAGCGTATTGTCGAAGGGGCAATGCGATGGTGGCGGCAAAGGCACCCGTCTCCGTAAAGTGCTCTAGAAGCAGTTCCATATGCGCGTATACGACTTTGAGTGCATGATAGCGGCGCAGGTGGTACTCGAAAGAGTCCTCCGGAATGGGGAAAGCGTTGGTAACGGCGACGAGAAAGAGCTGGTAGTTGCACTTGATGATGGACGCTTCGATTTCGCCGCGCAGCCGGCGGGGAAGCTGAGAGATTGCGGCGTCCAGTGCAAGATCTTGCTCGGACCAGGAGGTCCTCTCTTCAAGGCACGCCTCGAGCATCTCAGCAACCTGATACGGTCGCTGCTTGCTCTTTGCAGGACGGTCCAAGTTTTTGACAGCATCCCGGAACTGGAACAAGTAGCCCCAGGGCGCGCAATCCCAGCAGTCATCGTAGACCAATTTGTTTGCGAAACTGAGAACCTCGTCGTAATGGTAGGTGAGGCAGAAACGTCCCTCAAAGTGATCACAGAGTTCCTCCCAAGTGAATGGACTCCATGGACGTGCGAGGCATTGAACTATCGCCTTTCGGTGCTCGTTCGACGACTGGTCGTCCGCATGACGCGCAGCGAGGCTCCCGGCTTCCTTCTCGTACCTAAGCGCAGCTGCGTTCCACAGCTTATGCGCCGGTAGCAGGCGCTCACCATTCTCAATGGCAGCATATCCACGGTGCTCAGTGTCTGGAGGAGGTTCTGAAGTCGGAGGCATCGTAGCGGTAGACGCGTAGCGTGAAGAGCGGGTGAGCGAAGGGCAGCGACGTTGCTGGTGAAAGGTGTCGGAGGCAGAGAGCGCGTCAGCGCGTGAGCAGTACAAAATCGTCACCACGCGTCTATTGCGCTCAGACATCCCAACATGGCGTAGCCCTAGGCGCACAGGCCAGCCGAGAGCCAGACAAGCGGGCATCCTCCATGGCCTCTGAGCAGATTGCTGAGACACATCTTTACCTCAAGCGGAAGAAATCAGATCGCATAGGACGAACAACGACTGCAACATTGTCGCTGAGTAACTACTCTGTCATGCTCTGACACTGTTGTGTATATATAGCTGTAAAATAACGGAAAAGATTGTCTGATCCTGTTATTTCCAAGCTGTCACGCTAGAGGTTGCTTGCCAACCAATTCGTTTGTTCAAACATTCAGAACAAAGCAGCCAAATGAGACAGCTTCCGAGCAACTACATTTGTAGCAACGCATGATGATAGTTTTTTCGGCAGTAATACTAATCTCCCGTGGTCAATGTTCATAAGGATTGAAGATTTGAGCACACATCCTTATAATTTGAACACGGTTAAAGGCGGTTTTAATATTGATACTTGAAAAAATAAACGCTCTTTAAGTCCAGTCGGCCTTGAGGCTCTATCGTCGATAAGATCTCACAAAGATGATGCGGCATCCGGCGTAGAGTGTGTACAATACTATCCAACTTTAGGTTTGATGATGCCAGACACTCGTTTCGCAAATTTTTGGTCTTCTCCACCAGCTTTCTATGATGTTCGAGCAGCCTATCGATTGCCTTCCGATGAAACTGTCGGAGATCCTACATATTCACAGTATTACCGATGGTATAATCTCACTATTCGGGAAATCTGACAAGCTTCCGTAAAATGTAAACAGTGTATGGCGATCGACGTGGCTATCCGGGTCGGAATGTTTGAATTAATTGCAGACATCGGCGTCCGGACGTTAGCTTCAACTACCCATGACAGTACAATTACTTTCATTCTACAACTGTAAGAAATGGGGAATGGGAGGCGAGCGTCGTTACTTTCCATTGGCTGGTGTATTTGAATTACTATTTAACTCATTTCCAACACTCACTGTGATCGATAGACATGATTTTTGCCTCATACTTCATGGTCGCGGTTTTCCCGAAGTCCATTCTCATATGCGCAGCTGGAGAATCCTGCAAAATGTCCAAGAACCCGCTCAAGCCGACTAGCAATTGTATAGAGAAGATCAATGGTGGAGGTCTCGCTTCAACATCACTAACAAGCCATCCCTAATCCCACCACGCCATCCTTTTATAATCACTGCGGGCCAGCGAGGATCTTCAAGTAAATGATGTAGTCTACTTCGTAGTGCGATTCTTTCGTTCCAATGCCACTGGAGGCGCAGTCTTGTCCTGTTTGAGAGATCCCATTTGGCGTGCATGGTGTTTTCAGTCCTTTCATTCCCACAGCACCGACAGAGTGCTCAGAACAATAAGAGTCCTTCCACCCAAAGCAGCTTAGCGCTGAACCGGGCAGCTTAAGATCTCAACACCACGCACCCATCGCTCACCACGCCACCATCTTCGTCAAAACTCGGCCACGAAGATGCCCTCGCCCGCCGCCTCCCACTCCTCCGCCTCCTCCCCCCGCGCCCCCATGCGCCGTTGGTTCGCCACGGCCATGGAGAGGCTGCGTCTCCGCCGCCGCCGCCGCAGCCAGAGCCCGCCTGCGTCGCCGTAAGCTGTTCCTGCTCTCTCATCCCACTCCAGATCTTCTCTGACACCTCGCCCAACAGCGCTCCGCCCACCGCCGCCGCCGCCACCACCACCGCCCCTCCCCGCCCGCCGCGCTTCGTGGGGCTTAGCCCCTTCGAGACCTCGCCGCCGCCGCCGCCCCCGCAGCAGCAGCAGCAGCAGCAGAACCAGCAGCAGCAACAGCAGCAGCAGCAGGCCCCGCCACCGCCTGCTCCGACCCGCCGGGCCCCGCCGCCGCCGCCCGACCCCGTCCTCCGTCCGCGCGCGCGCACCATCCCGCTGAGCGAGATCGCGGCGGGCAGGGCGCTGGTCTCGTGGCTGCCGCCTGCGCAGAGGCACTGCGTCCTCTGCCAGAAGCCGTACGACGGCGCCGTAAGTCTTTTCCCTCAGCACTCCCATTCCCCTCAGATCTTCCGGAATTCCTGGAAGATCTAGATATTAAACTACGAGGATGCTACACTGATGTGCTTTTTTCTACAGAACACCGACCTCGAGAGGCGCACGCCGTGGGAGGAGAGGGAGCAGGCCGTCCGCGTGCCCGGCTGCAGCAAGACGGGACGCGAGTCCCACATCGTCGGCCGCCGCTGCCTGGAGCGCTGGGAGGCCGTGGGTGGCTCCCCGGCCTGCCCGTTGTGTGCCCTCGCCGAAGACGAGTAAAGGGGGGCACGCTGGACGGTCCTGGCTGCCCTGCTCCTCCCCAGTCGTCGCCGTCGCTGCCGGCGTACAAGGCTCCGATTTCTTCTATCTCGATCCGCACAACACTCGACCCTTCCTCCCGCTCCATTCGGATCTTGCAGATTACACGGGCTTTTTTTTTTTTTCAATCAATCAACCACTTTCTGGGCCTTTCGGCCATCAAGGATGCGACCCATCTCGCTACCACCCAGGCTGATGTCGACAAATCCTCGAGCAAGGTCAAGGAGGCTCAGAATCGCGACATTTTTCTCGTGAACCTGGACTGGGTGTTGGACTCCGAGCAATCCAACGCGAAGGCCGACGAGACGCAGTACACCTTCGGCAACGCAGCTTCCAACGCCACGACCACCTCAGGGTGCTCTGCTGCTGCTGCTGCCAGATTTTCTTTTTTGGTTTTGCGTTTGGGGCTTGCCCCCGTTAATTTTAGATTGCCTTGGTCACGGCTCTGCACAATGAATCCTTTCCCCGCCCATGGTTTGCTTGCTCTTGAATGATTGCTCGTGACATGGGGAGAGACGCTCTTGATATAAATACAAGAGGTCTTATCGGGCCTCCAAAACCGGCATATATACTATAATTAAAGGCCGGTGGCTGTAGGCCCGCCGTACAGTGTCATAGTGGCAGTCATGGCCTGCCTGTCCCCCTCCAGTCAACAAGCCTATATAACACTTCATCGCATAACACCAGCACCGCAATCTCGCCCGGAACCTAATTCATCCGGCGCCAGTGCAGACACTCACAGCCCGCTCGCGCACCCATAAATCCTCCACCTCCGCCTCTTCCCTCTTCCTCCCTCCCCCCCTCATCCCCTCGACCACCCACAACCCAGCACACGCACCACCAGACAAACACCAACCACAATGTCGTCCCAAATTCCCATCCTAGACGACGCCTTCTTCAACACCTCGTTCGGCATCACGCGCGCCTGGATCGAGCGCGTGGCCCACATGACCTCCTGCAAACCGCCCGCGCACCCGGGCCGCCTCCACCCCTTCCTGGGGCAGGTCATCGCCGTTCTCCGCGACACCGATGCCGCGCCGGGCTTCGACCCGCCTAAGTCGTACTGCCCGCCGCCCATCCGCTTCCCGGAGCACGTGCGCTTCATGACGCCCGAGGAGGTGTTGGCGCGCTGGGGCTGGGAGGAAAGGGAGGCGAGGGAGAGTCCGGAGTATTACGGGCGTTTGGTTGAGTAAGTAATTCCGTACTGATGGAGCAAAAGGGGGGAGGGGACAACGCTGACTGCCAGTCGTACAGAATGCTCCGCGACATGCAGGCCGACGACGCCACCGCCGACCTCGCCTGGGAGCGCCTCGCCCTTCACGGCTGGGCCACCGATGCTTACTTCTGGTTCAATCCCGATGACGAGGAGGGCTCTGGCATCGGTCTCCCTGCCGACGTCGACCTTGACGACAACGAGGGCGCCAGCGCCAGCATCGGTGATCCCGCTGACGTCGACCTCCACCACGAAGAGGGCGACTCCACCCTCGGCAACCCCGCCGACGTCAACGTCGAAGACGAAGCAAACGACGACGACTGGGAAGACGAAGCCAGCGACGTCGTCACCATCGCAGGCAACGCGGACAGCCCCAGCCCCAGCGCCACCCTCCCCAACGGCATCACCGAAGACGACCTCGCCGGCTTCCACCCCGCCATCCGCGCCAACATCCTCCGCCTCGCCGCCCAGGACGCCGAGGAGGACACCACCGGCATCGAGGACATCGACGAGGTCTCCGGCTGGGCCGTCCCCCCTGCCACCGACGACGACGGCGATGCACTGACCGAAGACGAGATCCAGGCCTGGGCCACCGCCGCCACCACCGCTCCCTCCGAGTGGGAGGACTACGAGGAAGAGGGCTGGGAGACAGACGACAACGGCGAGGACAACAACAACGAGGAGAACAATAACGATGACGACGACGACGAGATCGTCTGGCCCGGCTGGGCCGCGCCTGGCGTTGGCTTCCCGAATCCGCATGACCACGCGTTCCCCATGTACTTGGTGCCGCACGTCATGCACGAGAATACTTGGAATGATGATACGACGCATTACATGTATGTGCGCGGACGCCTTGTTTGCTGTGGGTACTCGGGTCCGCGCAGGTTCGACGGTTGCTCTCAGGGCAGGCGTGTGGGGGATGGTGTTGAGGATCATGAGGGCGAGGATGGTGACGAGGAGTAGGCGGATGCACCGCTTGGTGCTGGTTCTGTGACGTGGATGATCGGATGATGCTTCCTTCAGCAGAGCCATGATGCTGGTTTTACGGGAAAGGGATTTGAATTGGCTTAACTGTTGGGCTTGGAGCTACGCGGACTGTTTTATACCTCTCGTCCTTAGCGAAACGGAGGGTAGTCTCCGAAAGCGCGACGACGTAGCGTAGCTGGAAACTACGATAGAGAATTGGGACCCAGAGGCGCTTTGGGTAGACTTCTAGGGTCCTGTTAGCTTAATGAAAAAGAATTCCATGTTCCTGTCTACGGTCAAGGAAGAACCACCTATGCTGTGTCGTCTTTCTCGCAGTCATTCTCTCGCTACTACTACTATCGTTGCCACTATTTGCAGCAGCTCACATAATATCCTCCTAGCCGTCCTCGCAGTCGTTCTTGCGGTCAGTCTTTCTGTCAGTCGATTCTCACAGTCGGTCCTCGCAGCCATCCTCCCAGCCGTATACCTTACCGCTAACAGTAGTATAGTTGCTTACACTAGCACATCGAAGCTAAGCGGTGGCATGCACATGGCCGGCATGTTTGGGATGCCCATGCCCGGTATGAAGCCACCACCCAAAAAGACCATGTCTGGCTCGGAGCGCAAGTCCATCGATAGCCACCGTGATTCTGGGCAATCGCCTCCTCCTCCTGTGCAACGTGCCCCCATGATTCCCATTCCCGGCATGGGCATGCCGCAAGTCGGCAATCCAGAATCTGAAGATACCGAAATTGCGGTGGAGACACTTAGAAGACTACCTTGCTCCCGCTTATAACGCTTCACTGCAGTTCTATGCGTAGATACCCTGTCCAGCAATCTACGCGATGATTATACCAAGATTACCAAATCAAGCCAAATTTAGCTACGACATTTAGGAAGACCTACTGTACACATTCTATACTAACAAGGTGTCCGTACTGCGCGGTTTTCTTTGTCTTACCCTGGTAAAACAGAGCCCTGCTTTGAAGTAGTAGGGGTGTCTTAGAATTAGAACACATTTACAGGATCTAACAATGCGTGATTGTCAACCTCCTCCCTGACCGCCCTCAAGACGAAAGAACACTCAGCGGGTAACACAAACACCCCACCGCTGTCCTTTCCCGAAGAATCAACACTCGGACTGCGAGCAAACAACCACAGCCCGCTAGAGTTCATTCACAGTCCCCCAGCGTACGTATCTACCCCTTCGCCTCGTCCTCTTCCTCCTACATCCCAACCCCTTCCCATCTACTGTAAAGCACACTCAGCCACTGCAGAGCCTCATTCAAAATGCCAGACCAACTCGACCTCCCCCCCAACCTCATCGTCGGCGACGGCCACAACTACGAAACCGCCTACCTCGCCATCCGCGACCACATGCACCACCTCAACGAATGGGCCACCTCCTTCCCCCCACAACACCCCGCCCGCCTCCACCCGTTCATCATCCACGTCCTCAACAGCCTCGAGGCCGAGACCGACTCCCGCCCGGGCTTCGACGTCGACACCTTGTTCGCCGGGCCGCCCCTCCCCCTGCGCATCCCGCCGCACGTCATCCGCATGCGCCCCCAGGACGTGCTCGCCCGCTACGGCTGGGTCGAGCATGAGAATATGGGCCGGCCGGACTTGTATGCTGGGTTGATCAAGTAAGTGTCTTCTCCCTCCTCCTCCTGTTGCCCCTTCTGCTGCCCCCTCCTGCTCCTCCCCCCTCTGTTGCCCCCTCTG
>JAUJDW010000273.1:418-17015 GCA_030512325.1 Lasiodiplodia hormozganensis
GGGTCGAGGTGGTGACGGAGAGGCGGAGCGGGGTGGTGGGGCTGGCGGCGGTGGAGGCGATTTCGTCTTGAAGGAGGGCGGCGCGGTGGTGGAGGGAGGCGGAAGGGGAGATGGTGGGGCCGGATGTTGCTGGAGTGGTGGTGGTGGTGGTGCGGGAGAGACGGGAGGCTTTGAGCTGGGTGGGGTGGGGGGCGTCAGCGTGGTTGTGGGAGTGGGTTGAATTGGTTTTCTGTGTGCTACTTGGATGCGTTTACGTACCATCAGTCTTGGGAGAAGAACAGAGCAACCCTGCGCCTGGTGTGAGCGTGAATTCATTGAATGTGCGGAAGCTGGAAACCCCACGAAAAACGGGTCAATGGCATGACTCTGTCCGACGTCGAGCCAGGACTCGATTTCAGGAAGCATGCTGGCTCCAGTATTTAACGCCGACTGCGTCTCGATCATGGCAATCCAGGTTTTGAAGAATGGATCCAGCGTTGAAGTGTCCTTCTGAGAGCGTATCCAGCCGGCTACAGCGCGGTAGTGCATAATCCACTTCCTCGACCCGTTGAACACCTGTTACCGGATTTAGTAGTAAACAAGGCAATCGATGCATGCAAGACATAAGCCACTAACCTCATACGACGTCAAGCACAACATTGTCGCCAAGACACCCTCCCCCTTCGCAGCGGCCGGGGTCTGCAGCTGGCCCTGCAGGTGCCGTATTGCCCTCCGCGCATATTTACTCGACTCCGTGTCGGTTGCCCTCATCCACTTGCTTCGATGGCTGGCAGCGACAGCAAGCATAGCGCTGAGGAGACCCTCGTTCTCAACGCACATAGCCACCAGTCGCCGATAACCGTTGCCCTCGTAGTCGATAGCGAGCGCTATTCTCGCAATCTCATCTGTGCATCGTGTCAGGAATGCATTTCACTACTGCAGGGGGGTGAGCACCTGTCCAATGTCGGAGCAGCATCCGCTCGGCCCCAGAGTATTGGATTAGTGGATCTGGGGGTAGCAAAAGTGGTGAAGTGGTATCAGTCACTGTAATAGAAAAGGGTAGATAGATTACTTGTCAGCCATACGTAAACTCATGCATGTCATAGCCTCCTCTCTGCGTAAGACGGAATGGAAATTACTCACGGCAGCCTCTGCGCCGCGAATCTGCAACTCGCTGGGAGAAGGAATCCGGCCACCGCACGCGCAAGCCATAGCCTGCACACGGCGAGCCGGATGAAGTGCATGTCAGACAGCCTGCAAAGTTGTAATTATTAATACACTTTCCCGCTACCGTGCTAAAGGGCGGGCGTTACCAGGAAGTGTTTGGTCGCAGAGAAGCCCCTGCTCCACACAGGTCCAGCAGCCGCCCGGACTTCGCTGCAGATCGGCAGCTGAGAGATATAGCTCATGGCGCAAGTTCATCATGCTCGAAGCGGCCGCCCAGAGGTGGCAGTAGCAACTGCGTAAAGTAGAGCCGTGCGCGCGGGGGGGAGAAGTTGGGGAGACTTTCCACATCATTCAGCCAGAGTGGAGTATTACTTATCGCCGGACCTATGATAGGGCAGTGATACCGCATATCGCCGCTTCCAATATTGTGGATCGACAACTGAAGTGGTAGATTTGAGCCGAGAGCGGGGTATGTGACACCCCCTGCATGATATCACATATACCCCACTGTTCGGCATTTCCCGTTTCAGTCTTAGCCGGCTCTCTTTAGGCTTAGCCGGAAAAGTAATAGTTGTGTTCCTATATGTCGCTCCTATAAAAGCACATTTGATATGACGATACTCCTTTGTAGGATCCTGAGACTACTACATTTTTTAGGTCGCCAATGGACGAAAAAGATAACCATCATCTATCATCTCCGAATGGGGATCCGCTCCCATCACTTCAAATCACCCTCAAAGAAGCCATCTTATTATCATTTAGAATTTCGACTGTCCCCCCGATTCCTCTCGCCATAGTAGGGTAACCGCCGTAGTGGATGTACGATGTCCAAAATTGAGGAGACTGAATCTTGTTCCCGTTCTATTTCCACTGAGCTTTGGCTACCCTCAAGGTAAATCCCGGCTTTTACCGATCGGGGGAGCCTCGTAGAGCAGCTTGAAACCTCAATGCAGGTTGCATCATCGGTTAACCTGAGACTCGATCGGGCGGGTTCGCCCGCCATCTGGAAAGAATTCGCAAGATGGAGGCCGCCGAGGAGCTGGCTGAAAGGAAAGCAAACCTTCCATGATCTTGAGTCGTGGAGGTGGGTAGTGATGCTACAATTGCTTCTTTTCAGCCGATGCGTTCAGCGTGTCGTTTTCTTTTTTTCTTTTCTTTTTCTTTTCTTTTCTTTTCAGAATGTCATGTTCCGTATTAACATCACACAAAGTAATTCGTGTAGCATATCGAGGACCTGTGAACAGGCATTTCCTGTAGCTTTGTAAGCATGCGTTTACTTCAAAGAGCAGGGATCGCCTTACCACTCTCTTGAATGAGTTGACCTCTTCTTTGATGGCTCTAGCGAGTTCAGGCGTGATATTGTCACATGTGAGCGCTTCTCCCCGCCTGTTATAATCGTTTCTTGACCAGGTTTCGTGGCATTCCACATCCGAGCTGAAGTGGACTTTGGGCCTCCCACTATGCAGCGCGCCTAGTTTGCCTGTCGACCACCACACGACGCGGCGGGAGGCGGGACGAGATCGTTCACCAGTTTGAGAAGCCCCGTTCCGCTGTGCGTCAGATTTGCGGAAACTGCTTCGCCTGGGAAGGCTCGGATTGGTCGGAGGCGCGAGACTTGGTGCTGGATGGCTCTTGCTATCCTGAGGAAACGAGGGTTTATTATGCGCTTCTGTAATCGTTGGTGAGTTACTGGCGGTGTTTTATGGTTGACCCACATACTCTTGGGGGCTTCCCTTGCCATGGGAACCGCGAGCTGAGTGATTTTCTTGTAGGAGTATGGCATATTTTGCGTTGGGTCGTGGATAATCCCAACCTCCAAAAGGAATGATGAATCAGGCGAGTGGCTCTCAAACGCCGTGGAGGTCCCACGGTGTGCCTGCACCGGGAGACTTGCAATGCTGTTTGGCCTGCGTCTTCCAGCTTCGCCGGTAGGTTTTGATGTCTGTTCAATAAACAGTCAGTTGGTGGACTCTGCAGAAAAGAGTTCAACAACTAACCCTGCACAGGTCCCTTAACGATGGAAGTGGCTTGATCAAGACTCTATGCATTCTATGCATCAAAGCCGATGAAGAGGATCCTCTGGAAGAGATGGACAAATTGTCCAAAGAAGCCAATGCATATCCTCCGATGGAGTAACAACTAGCATTGACGCCAACAGCTTTCTGCTCCGATAGGATATCTGGGTATTCGGGCCTAACAACAGACGGCTTTTTGCCAAATTATTATTTGAATCTCGCAAGGTGTAGGCGTAATGAAAGGTAGTAATAATACTTACAGAGATGGACCCTGTCAATCTGGTTGCCGTTCTACTCATTTTAGGCGGCGTATCGAAGTTTTCTCTTTTTCGGGACGTTTGCAATTGTCAATTGGCAGGTTTGCCGGCGTGTCGTGGCGTAGCGAATGAATGTTGTTGTGTGAAGTCGAAAAGAGAGTGTGTGTGATTCGAAAAGAGTGTGTGTGTGATTCGGACAGAGCGGAAGCAGCTATGAGATAACAAATAAAGCTTGGGTGGCCCCCTTCGCTACTGGCGTGACAGGCAGCCCTGGACCTGACTCAATCCCCTAGCGAGGGTACGGCGGGTATATACGAGGCTTGTTTCATTACTAAGCCAGCCGCGTTAGCGAAGTTCATGCGTGTGTCTCGCTTCGAATAGACGATGTGAATGCAAATATAGGCATTCGGATAGCATCTTTATTTACCTTGATCTTGTCGGAGTACAAAAAAGACCAACTTCGAACGAAAAGGCGAGCGCAAGCGGTCTCGGGTGGAACTCGGGAGTTTTGAAAACAGAGTAAAGAATACCAATCAAGATAGTATGGAAGGATTCGCACTTCCTGTTCCGGCTAAAGGCTCGTGTTTTAAAGATTGTAATTAAACGTTCGCCAGATTGGTACTGGGAGTATATATTTAGAGTTCACGGTTCGTATTCGGGACTCGTATGGTCTATTAAATCGCTTGCCGTTGCCGGCTCGCCAGTATCCCGGGCTCCGATCACCACAAAACCGGCTTCAGCCCTGTCGGTGCGAGGGGATCCCGGGTCCCGAAGTAGCTAAGCGTATAAGAAAGAATACAGCTCTCTCCACTTATCACTTTTGATGCACGGGCTATCACGGCCCCGCCGAACACCATAATGGATTCAATCACGCACAATGCGCCTCTGGCGCTGGATCTGCGAAGCCTCGTGTCCCGCCTCTTGTCCTCCCACTCCATCATCTTCGCCATCGTATTCATAATCGCAGTCAACCTCATCCACACCCTCTGGACCGCCGTCTACAACCTCTACCTCCACCCGCTCCGCCACTTCCCCGGTCCGAAAACATGGATCGCATTCCCATTCCTCACCGACATCGCCCGCTTCCGCGGCACCCTCGACGTCCAAATCCAGCAGCTCCACGACCGCTATGGCGAAACCGTCCGCATCAGCCATGACACGATATCGTTCATCTCCCCCGCAGCCTGGAAAGACATCTACGGCCACGGCCACCCCGAGCTGCCTAAGCCGCACGTCGACGTCCCCGGCGAGCGGCACATCATAACGGCCAACGCGCACGACCACCCGCGCCTGCGCCGCGCGATGCAGCCGGCCTTCTCAGCCGCCGCCCTGGGCCAGCAGGAGGCGCTAATCGCCGTCTACGTCGACCTGCTCGTATCGAAGCTGCGGGAAGCCGCCGCCACAACGACGGGCCGGCCCGCGGTGGACATGGCGCGCTGGTACGCGGTGACGACGTTCGATCTGATCGGGGACCTGGCGTACGGCGAGTCGTTCGGCGGGTTGCGTGAAGGCAAGACGAACCAGTGGCTGGAGCAGATCACGACGGCGCTGCGGCTGATCCCCGTGCTGTCGCTCGCGGCGATGAGCCCGCTGCTGTCGAAGATCTTGATGGTGCTGGGGTCGCGGAAGATGAAGAGCGTGGGGGCGGCGCATAAGGCGAAGGCGCGGGCGCTGGCGATGCGGAGGATTGAGAATGCGGAGCAGAAGGATCGCGGGGACTTCATGACGCATTTCATGCGCGCGCGGGGCCAGCCGCAGGGGTTGAGCGATGACGAACTGGCGGCGAATGCGGATGTGTTGATTGTTGCGGGGTCTGAGACGACGGCGACGCTGCTGGCCGGCGTGACGTGGTTCTTGCTGTCGAACGCTGAGGCGTATGAGAAGTGCGTGGCCGAGGTGCGCGGCGCGTTTGCGAGTGAGGACGAGATCGGGTTCAAGGCGGCGACGGCGAGGCTGCCGTATATGCTGGCCTGTCTCGACGAGGCGCTGCGGCTGTATCCGCCTGTGCCGTCGATGCTGCAGAGGAAGACGCTGCCGGGCGCGCCGACGCCGATTGCTGGGCATATTGTTCCGGAGAATGTAAGTTGTGCTGCGTTTCAGGCTTGATGAGATTTTGATGCTGAACTGAACCGCAGACTCTCGTTGGCGTCCACCATCTATCCGCTTACCACTCCGAGCGGAACTTTCACCGCCCGAACGAGTTTCTGCCAGAGCGATGGCTGCATGCCGCACGCACTGATCCAGCTTCTCCGTTTTTCAACGACAGGCGCGAGGTCCATAAGCCGTTTAGCTTTGGGCCGCGTGACTGCATTGGGCGGAACCTGGCTTACCACGAGATGCGTTTGATTTTGGCGAAGCTGCTCTGGAATTTCGACATGGAACTGGCGGAGCCGCTGCCTGCAGACTGGGCCGAGAGTCAAAAGACATATATCCTGTGGGATAAGCCGCCTCTGATGGTACGGCTGAAGGAAAGGTCACTGTTGGACTGATGTCTACGCTACAGCGACGTTAAATGCTAAGACTTTCAGCGAGGTATTCACAATCTAGAGATATGTTTTGAAATTTCTGCATGAACTTATCCTTCGATCCATCTTTCTCCTTCATGGCATTCAATTGATGCTGGCGCTCCAGGGTGAGTAATCTTTGCTCATGAAGAGACTTTGCAGGTCTCTCCGCCTGATGCCGATATTCCCACCATCGAAAATCGGCAAGACCGTTGCATCGTTCAATAAACCTGCAAAAGGACGGGAGGTGTCGTAGGCCGAAACCCCGACCAGGTTGATGGCGTCCATAGCCGACTTGACTGCAGCGTCAGAGCAATATATCTTGGCTTCAACAGCAAGTTCGTGGCCCTGTCCGGACGTCAGAGCCTGTGCAGCCTTCCAGGTAAGGTATCTGCACCATCACAATAAGCACATGCTCTTCGCCCGTCTCATTGAAGTCTCACCTTGATGTCTCAGTCCTTATCTTGATATCGATGAGCAGATCAGCCACGCTCTGATGCTGAATAATGGGCGCCGAGCCACCACGCGTGTCCGCCTTCGCAAATTCAAGCGCAGCGTCGAAGGCTGCACGAGAAATGCCCGTTCCCATAGCGCCCACCAGCGCTGCCGACATCCTGAACGCCCCCGTCACAACGGGAACGCCCGTACCCGGGGGGCACAGCAGATTTTTCTGCGGAACACGGAGGTTAGTGTACCGGATGTGCGGTCCTGAAACTGCCGTGTGTCCGGCCGTTTCTGGGTGCCGCAACACTTCGAAGCTTCCAGGGTTGCGCTGGATGTCGGCACGCGTGACGATGAGGACCATGATGAGGTCCTCGGGGCGGGTCGCTTTGGCCTCCGTTTCTTTGTTCGTGCAGCGGCACACGACGCACCCAAGGTCGGCGCCTTGGAAGTCCCAGCCGGCCGAGTTGGTGGCCCAGAGCTGCTCTCCACCGTCAGCAATGCCGGACCATCAGCCGTCACGTGCCAGGAAATCTTGCCTTCTCCCCAGAAAGCACCCACTCATCGCCATCCAGGTACGCAGTAGTCTGCAAGCCCGGCGCCCCCGGCTCCAGCCAATTGGCCTATACCACCACCACAAATCAGCATTCGGTGTCCTCCAACATCCCCCTCCTCCCCACCCCACAAACCACCAGCAATACTACTCACCACACCCCCGGGCTCCGAAAACACCAAACTCGCCAACGGCGCCCCCTCCTCGTCCTTCAAAAACGGCTCCAAAAACCCCTCCATCCCCTCCCCTTCCCTCCACGCGCTCACCAACGGCGCCAGCCCCAGCCCCGTCCCGAAAATCGTCAGCGCCGCCGTCGGATCCACCGCGTAGCACTCCTCGACGCAGATGCACATCTCGACCAGGCTGCCCATCGCGCCGCCCAGCTCGCGCGGCACCATGCCCTTGACCAGACCGCCTGCGACGGCTGCTTCGTAGATGGGGAGCAGCGCGCGGAAGCGGTCGGCCGGGGAGGAGGGTGGGATGGAGGCGTAGAGGGATTTCGCCGACGCGAGGTGGGTCTTCGCGAAGGCGCGGGCGGCGTCGCGGGTGGCGGCTTCGCTGGGGGAGAGGGTGAAGTCGACCATGGTGGTGGTGGTGGTGGTGATGGTTTTGGGGGCCAATGGTTGTGGGGGCGGGAGATGCGGGGTTTGGAGAGGGAACAGAACGGCGGCGCCGGTCGGAGTGGACGGGTTTGTGGGTTGGTTCCGACGGTTCGTCTCGTCCCGTCACTTTTGAATCTGATGCCTGTTGAGATGAAAAAAAAAAGAAAGAGCGGGGTGGTGGGTTTTATGCAGGGCGATAACGCTGAGCCAAGCCACGTGCGGGGATGATATGATGCAGCTCGCTGACTCCGGTCTCCTCACTGGTTGGAAGTGTAGACAGCCGAGGAGGTTGAATCTGGGCTTCTCGTGAAATTGTCAGCACAAATAGCCGTACATTAATGAGATAAGCGAATCTGTAAATAGTCTATATTTGACAGAATGGCAGTTGAAGAAAAGCTTGTGCTGCGACGATCACGCCACACTATTACCCACCGAGAGATCCACTGAGATCCGATCTCGGCACCAGCTTCCATGTCCTCAACATCTACCATTTTCTGCACATTAACAATCATCATCCGTCTCTCCTTCGCTATTCTACCTAAGCAATGCCTGAAAACCTTTATTCGGCTCTCGACGTGATCTGTGTGACGCTGTACGGAAGCCTCTTTTTTTTTTCACCCAATTTTCCCGTGCTCAGCTTTGTAGAAGGGAGTTTGCACTCCGTAAGTGTTCGTGTCGTTGTATCCTGGTCTGTACTCGCTATTCTATTGGTTTGTGTCTATTTCTTGCTTTTTCCTTTTTCGGGTGAGTAGGCAAACCCACAATTCGGCTACATTACCTTGTATTAGAAGCGCATCCGACCTCACTGCATCCTAGTCCTGCTTTGCTCAGAAATTTGTTCGTTAATGACTAATAATTTGCTTGGTAATCCTGCGTTGGTTTCGCGGTAAGACTTCCATTATCCGTAATGTCTCCGCCCAGCCAAGAAAACAACACCCGCACCTTTAAACCCACCACATCTACAGATACTTCCTCGCGAATACTGACATATTTCTCCATGCTTGGAAGATAATCATCTTTGTCAGAGTCACTTAGTTGCTGAATTAATCAGCACGCAATTTGTTGGCTTTACTTGCTGGTTACGAGACACCTATCTACACTGACAAGCTTCACAAACAGTATAATACCCGACATAGCAATTCAAAGCAGTGCAGACTAAAGCAGTCAAAAATTGAGAATAATGAAGAAAGAATATATATTAGGTAAAATTTTTCATGAGTAAGCAGCAGTCGACCAACTGCTCGAAGAGAACTCAACTCAAAATTTAAAAATTCAATTAGTAAGGAAAACTCACCAGATAAAACGTATCACTTCCGACAAATGGGAACTTATCATGAACCTTGCTTTATTTCCCCAAATCTGCAATCCTCTCATAACTGCGAGAGTTGAGGAGTATATACTACAGCCTCAACGAACATGTCAATTTGTTTAATAATTGGCTTTATGTGTTCGAGATCAAGTGCTTTGAAGAGAAGCCTCTAAGTTACATCAAGGTCATCTGGTTCGAAAGTGGTATAGTCTAGAAGAAAATGTATTTTCAGCGAGTTATGAAGCGACATATCAGGGCTCAGCTTCTTCGTCGGTAGCGACTTTGTCTTTCACTTTCCACCATCAACACACCTTGCTCAACTTCCCAACATATCCTCTGCTCTTTGAGGCTCGTTGGAGGATCGTCAGGGGCCGCGGTATTTACAAGCATCACCTGACGCCCAAATAGCCAATCGCTGAAGGGCTAATTTCTTTCGCGCGACAACACTGCCTCATTAGTAACCCCGCTCGGATCTATGACGACCCGTAGCCGTCTCGGCATTGCACGATTCAAGTAGCGTCTTAAAGCCTGCCTTATCACAGACACTGACTCTACAATCTGCCAACGAGGCTCTTCTTCTTGGGCCACTGCCCTGCAGATCTATCTGTACTTCCGGCGGGGCGCAGATGGGGCGCCGTCGGAGCGCCTGGGGAAAGCCAAACGAGGTGATGATTTTCTGCCTTATCCGAATCACGAGTAGCGCACTGGTAGACGACTCAGCGAGTACGAGATATAAGCGATCAGGCCTCCCGAAACCGACAAGCTTGACCGGCGATGGTCGTGGTAAAATGCTCGCAGACGTGAATCGACACCCAGACAAGCTTGCGGTCGGCCTGAAGTATGAACGTAGGAAACTGAATCGAAAGGCCGGAATGAGCGGATACTTTCTGCCCGTTGGCAGGAGAGCGACATGAGCTTGTAACTATAAAGTATATCACGCCATCTGCAGTGCCGCGGAGACATCGCAGACAAGCCTTGACCGAAGCTTTCGCCAAGACAAAAGGTATGCTATCGGACCCGATCCTGGCCCTACAGTGGGCGTTGGACCAATTATCTCCGGCCGATCTGGTCGCCTCGGCGGTAAGTTAAGCCTTTGCCAAGGCTGTCCTTCGGCTGATGTGGTCTAGGATGCGCTCAATAGCCTCCACGGATTCCTCGCGCGGGGGACACGGGTGCAGCGCCGCCGAATTCTGGGGGAGCAATCCTCCCGCCCAGCGACGCCGCCGACACAGAAACAAGCTCGGTCACATCCCGGGTCGAACAACAGCTCCTCATGCCACTGCAGATCTGGGACGAAGAAACGAAAGAAACTTCACGAGGAACCCCGAGCCTCCGCTAGCTGCTCTTCCGACCCCGCCAGCCCTGCCGAGAGCAGCGTCCCTCAATCTCCCCCGCTCTCGACACGACACGCCAGCCCATCATCATGGGGCAGCCCCGAAAGCACCACGAGTTTCCTGTCCCAACCCAACCCCAGCTCCCCGGACTCTGCCGCCGCCTCCTCGCCCTGGCTATCTCCAGACACCCCCCCTGAAGACCGACCCAGCCCCATTCCGCCAGCGCCCTCGTCCCCAACCCCCACAGCCATCCTCTCCACCGCCCGCCACTTCTTCTCAACCCACCTCGGCCCGCGCTCCAGCCGCGCCCCCAACCTCCTCCGCGCCCTCCAAGGCTTCATCGAGTCCGCACCACCCGCCGCCGACTTCGCCGACACCATCTGGCGCGCGACCGGCTCGATCTTCGGCGACGACCACCCACCACAACCTCCCCACCACCACCAATCCGCCATCCCAACGCCACCGGGATCCGCAGCAGCACCCCCGCCGACGCGCCTCCAACGCCTCTACGCCGGCCACCGCCGCGTCAAAGACGGCCGCGAGAAGTTCGCGTGCGCGGCGCGCTTCTGCCACATCTACCTGGACCACGATCTGGAGCAGCTGCTGGCTGATCCGCAGCGGGAGGGCGAGCTGGTGCTGTCGCAGGGGCGCGGACGGGTGACGGCGGGGCTGGAGGTGCAGGCGGCCGGCATATGCGCGACGGTGGAGCAGGTGAAGGCGGAGAGGAAGGCGGGGAGGAATTATGCGAGGCTGTTGGGGATGGCGGGGCCCGGGTGGGTGTTGAGGGTTGGGGGTGGGGTTTCGACTGTGTGAGTGGTATTCATTTTGTGGTTCTTGTGTTGGCGGCGGTTTCGTGCGGGCATCTGTGCTGACTGGGTGTAGGTGGGAGCGGAAGCTGAGTAAGAGCGATTTGCAGCTTGTTCTGGAGTTTCTGCGCGGGCAGATGCCGGAGCTTGCGGAAGAGATTGAGGCTTGTAATGGGATCGCTGCTCGTGCTCTGCTGAATGGCTTGCTGGCCTATGGCTGGACGCGGGAGGAGATACTCGAGACCAGTAGCACGCTCTTCGATGTGATCAAGCGGCACACCAGCATCGCCGATGACGGCAGTCTGAGTGAAGCTACCATCCCCTCGAGCATCGCTAGCTCTTCGCCGTCCAGAGACACAAGCACGGAGTACTCGGTTGCTGGCACGAACATCACCCCCTTCTCTCCTGATTCCTTGTTTGGCAGCAATCCATTCGAAGGGCCATTACAAGCGATGGATCCTTTGGAATGCAGTCTTGCTGAGAAGCCGACCAGTCATGATGCGGAATTGGAATTGCGGGACCTTCAATTGCCTCTTCCCATTGGGGAAGATTCGCTGTCATCCTTCAAGTACGTAAACGACGACCAAGAAGCTGAAATGCTTCTAGACACTCTCGACGACATATTTTCTTTTGACTTTGGACGCCAGTAGGGGCAAAGGTGTTGCCATCTTAACCAAGGATTTCTGTTACGATACCATATGACTTGAAGAAACCACATGTACATTTTTCATTTGTAGAATTATGAACTCATTACAATTTTGTCCTTAGCTAAGGTTCCACTGCCTTGAGAGTGAAATGAAGCACTAGACGTCTCTTCCAAAATCGTTCGCCAACTTCTTCCGGTTAGCGTCCACGGGCCTTGCGACAAGAAACAGCGCAAGCACCACCAGCCCGCACCCGAGACATGACACAAGATCAGGTTTGATTTGCCAAACCAGCCAGTCCGCAGCAAGGGCAAGCACGACCTGTGAGTAGATCATGTACACGGCGTTGCCCGAGTCTTCTGTCGCCATTCCTGCCGTCATGAGATATTCCTGCACGACCAAAGACAATTAGTAGATGAAAGACTACTTCGAGACATTCACTCACCATGATGGATGCAAGAAAACCCAGGACCATAATCATCACCCATTGCATCAAGTCGAGTCGGAAGTTGAAGTGAACTCCGGGCACGACGGCGAAACATACAGTGGTCACGAGCAACACGCCGGCAGCGAAGCAGTTCGTCACTGCCAGAGGATGTGCCCGAGTTCCTATTTTGGCCATCGAAGTGTACGAGCACTATTCAGACTGTTAGTGGGGTACTGTGTCAAAAAGGGAAAGCGAGCTGCTCACTATCCCTCCGACAACTCCGAGCGCGGAAAAGGCCACTCCCTTTTCCATCGAGGCGTTGTGACCACCAAGGCTTTCAGCAGAGAGCGTGTCAGTACTCAGCAGGTTTGCAACAAATCTCGGCTTGGTGATAAGTCCGACGCCGGCCAACGACATGATCGCAGCGCCAATAGAGGCCGGGCCAAACCTGTTGTTCGTAAAGACTTTGGCCACAATGCTCGCTCCCAAGGGAGCGAGGAGATTCAGCGTAGTTGCATCGGCGAGAGGGAGGTAAGCAATCGAATCTGCAAAAACGCAGTATTCCATGAGCTTGAAGTTTCAGCATTTGGTGATGGGAAAACGAAGGCCTACAGTAGAATCCCGCTGCACCACATATTCCTCCAATGGTCCTCAAAGTAAGCAGATCTCGGACATCTTCGGTCCCGAGTGGTAGCTCATCTGGGTGACGGGACAGTAAAGCCAGACTGTTAACAGCAAGGGTGATGAACATGCGACCCTGGAGGATTTGAGCCGTGTCTATGACACCCGTAGACTGTAACGACTTGGCCAGGCCATTTACGAACACTGCAATAACTTGAGAGGCAAGCACCAACCGTGCTCCCTTACTAATCATTTTGAATGCAGTCTTTGATGGTGCCTGGCTGAGGTTTAGCGGTGAGAGAAAACAGAGCAGAAGCGAGGGATTCGAACATGCAGCAACAACAAGAAAATAGATGTAAGAGTATCAGAATAATTATTCATCCACAGCAGTAGTCTAGAAAGCGGCGATGCATATCGCTGCTGGTGATCTGCTGATGGTTACTTGAAGGATAACAGAGGTGCCGGATTGGCTGTGACAACCACGGACACAGGTCATTGGACAAAAGGAAATTGGGAAAATAGTCACAGAGAAACCGGATTATTCCTTGTCTTTATGACCGAGTCATCGTGAATATAGACCAATGAGTCTCCGCTGAATAGCTTGGGATGCTATGCGCCGGAGTGCTGTTGATCGCGGCCCATGAGTCGTGCACCACACAGCCCCACACCGATTTGAAGGGGCACTTGCCACATGAAATCCCGGCGCAGTGAAAAGCATCCCTTATGTCGAACTATTGGCCGCAACAGCGGCTTAAAATGCTTGCAGTCTTTCTTCGCACTAGCTTTTGCACGGTTTGGCATCATGGCATCTCTTTTCAACACCCGATTCAAGAACGTCCTATCTGCATACGAGCCACGAAGGGGTGAAGCAGTTGTGGAGGATGACAACTCGAAGGAACACCTCCTTCCGGATGACGATTCCATCTCATCGCGGCCACGCAGCTCGGTCGGAAGCACAACGTTGGTAGTTGTCGCCGGCGTGGTGTTGATCATCTCTAGTATGCTCAGTTTCGCACTCGGCACTTGGGTCTCAAAACGACCCACCGAGGGATCCCGAGGTTCCTATGAAAATGGATTTATCGAAGAGCAGATCGTCAGTAAGTCAAACTAGGGTCATGCATCATGACTCACGGCTGACAACAGCAGCGCCGTCTGACAGGTTCGAGCTTCGGCAAATGACTTTCACCGGCGGCATCGATTTCACGCCCGAGGGCGAGGAAATGCTTGCGCCCTCTCGCTACGTTGGAGAGCCGAGTCCCGAAATTGACGAAGCTTGGAACGCCATCATAGGTGGAGAGTCTCACTACTTTTCCGTCTCCGAGACTGAGGCTAAAGCGCTTTGGGATGCCGACTGGGAGAAGTACCGGGACAGGATCAGGGGTGGATGGACGGGAACGTATGTGCACTCTATCTCTTGACACCTGCTCCTCGCTAACCTCGTCGGCAAGGCTTGACATGTTCCATTGTTTGCACTGTCTGGTACGTCATCAATAAGTTTGCAAGCGAATGTAAGATTAACAATCCTGGGACAGAACCAGTTGCGGAAAGCACTGCGTCGCGACTACTATCCCGAAGAGGAGCATAGAGGGATGGTACATCAGCGTACGTCTACCTTCTACTATATGTATGCTTAGACTGACATTTTGTTAGTACACTGCATCGACCACTTGAGACAGGTGATTATGTGCCAAGGTACGAGCGTCATCTCGCCGAGCCAATGGCATGCTGGCCGCGGCCAATACATAAACCCTAAGCAAGTCCACACATGTCGGAATTTCGAAAAGTTGCATGATTTCTCAAAATCAAGATACAATGGTAGTCTTGCTGTTCCTCGAAGCCCGAGGGTACCGTTAAAAGATGAAGAACGGCAACACCCTTCCCACAAAGGAAGAACGTGAGATTCTGGCTGAGTTACTTATCGAGGCGGTGTTTGGAGGAAATGGATGCTTAAACTTATGAAATATATATCTATTACGATGTGACTCACGTTCGTGTATTTTCGTTGGTCGAAGATGAAACCATTTAAAGACGAAGACATCTCGCCGCGTATTTTCCCATGGGTTCTCAAAGGATGGCTTCGATATAGGTACTTAAATGTCCTCAACACACATTCAGCTTTCTTCTTTCATTTGATGAATGTTTCGTAATGCTGAGTGGTTATCCTGTCATCAAACGCCGTTGCCAGCCGGTACTGGGGCTGTCCAGAACTTGTACTACAGGGGTTGATTTGTGGGGTCCCGTGCAAGACGTGCCACCCAAGTGAACAGAAGCTACTACTTGTGTCAGATCCACTATATCAATGATCATTTACTATTCTTTTCCACACTGCGGCCGTCTCCATTGAAGTCAAACTACACACATATCGTCATGGCCTTCTCATTTTTCAAGAGATACAAACGCCTTCCTCAGGACCTTGAGGGACCAGAGTATCGAAAAGAAACCGTCCAGACTTCCGCACAACTTGCAGCATGGACAGGCTGGACCCTCGCCGCCTTCTTCGCCTTCACGACAGCACTTCTCGTCTTCCGGGACAAACTACACGCCTCCCATCTTCCTGAATCCGGATCGTTCTCCGCCGGCTTCACGACTGAGTTCGGCCCCGTCAAGCCGTTGATCAAGGAAGAGCCCGTCATGTTCTGGGGCGGACCGCGCTGGTACGACAACGGCACCGGCTACAAGCTGCACAACCCATCCGAGCCTGAGTACGTCGGACCGCCCAATGACGACATGGATGAGGCGTGGGAAACGTTGCTCAAGGGTCGCTACTTCACCATCACGGACGAAGAGGCCGTGGCCACCTTCGGGGCGTCGCATCAGGTGCACAACCATTCGAACGTGGGATATCTCATGGGCCTCGATGTCTACCATACGCTGCATTGCGTCGACCAGCTGCGCCGGATGCTGGACCACGAGCACTATTTCGGACCGGGGAAGATGAAGTACCCGGAGAGGGGCCATCGCGATCACTGCCTCGATCACATCCGGCAGCAGCTGATGTGTCACGCTGACCTGACTCCCATACCTGTCATTTGGTATGAGGGCCATGGACGGAGTTTTGTGCAATCAGATGTGGTGCACACTTGCAGGAACTGGGGTGCTTTGCAGAAGTTCATGCATACCCGTGCCGACCTCACGGAGGTGTGGGCAGAACAAAGAGTTGAAAAGCTTAACGAAGAAGCCGGCCGTGATAGCTGATGGGAGAGGCTGTCATGGAGAAGGTCGGGAAAGTTTCTTTTTTTGTTTTTTCCTTATTCAAGCACTGCAGTCAAAGAGAGCAATCGTTTCAGTAATACAGAGTCATCCCACAACATCGTACCCCCATCCATCACTCCGGCGCCTTAACCTTCCCATACGTCCAAATATTCAACCCGATCTTGGTCCCCTCCACCACCGGCATCCCCGCATGCAGCGTCCCCTCATGCCCACTCCCATCCTCCCTAAAATTAACCCAAAACAGCGCATTCCCCACAACCGGCTTGACCGCCAACCCCTCCTCCTCCTCTCCACACTCCACCCACCCCTTCCCACACCACGGCTTCCGACTCCTCCACGCCGTCCTCCTCACATCCGGAAACCTCGTCGCACCCCCCGAGCAATTCGCCTCGAGGATCGCAAAAAAGCTCGTCCGCCGGTCCGCGGCCCGCGCGTTGAACACGTCCCAGTCGTAGTGCGGCCGGTACTGCTGCCCGGCGTCGTATTTGACGGCCGCGAGCGCGTCCATGCTGCGGTTCGGCGCGAAGCCTTGAAACGCAGCCGCTCGCGTGCGCACGCAGTCGACGACCGGGTCGGGCGAGAGGAGCCAGGCGGTCTGGCTGTTGCGGGTGGTGGCTTCGATGTGGTGGTCTTTTTGTTGGGTGGCTTTGTTTTGGATGACGGAGGTGTGGTAGTGCGGGAGGCTGGGGGCGTGCGGGGCGGGTTAGTGGCGGAGGGGAAGGAGG
>JAUJDW010000274.1:0-16468 GCA_030512325.1 Lasiodiplodia hormozganensis
TACTGACCCCGTGACGCTTGGAGGGATGCACACTAGGAGCTAAAGCACCGGCCGGTGAACGCCTCCAACAACCAGTAATGATAACACATGCCTGGTGGCATCGTTGACATAAGTGTATTGCCAGATGATCTCCAGCTCAACTCGCCGACCGAAGTAACGAACAAAGTCCTCCAAAACTTTGTCGATGGTGGTGGTCAAACCATCCACAGACCGACGTATCCAGAACGGTCAGCTTCTGGTTCCGAGGCACCAGGTCGATCTTGTCGCGGATTGCCCTCAAAAGCTTGTCCACCCTGGACGTATCCCACTTGATGAAGTCGGTGGCTCTCTTCTTCTCGAAGACGCCCTAAACGGCGTTGAAAGCGTGGGTGAGGCGGAGGCGGAGGTGGAGGCAGAGAGTAGTTGCTAAGAGATCTGTGGAGTCTCAGACGGAGGCCAAGTCTGAGGCGGAGACCGAACCCGAGGAGGAGAAAGAAGAGGACTCAAGAGAGAAATCTCTCTGTCTCCGAAGCAGAAGCACAGGAAAACGGGCAGGAAGGGGCGAGCAACCCTGCAAAGGCTCGCGAAGCAGAGCCTGCTGCTGCTGCGGAGGCGGAGGAGGGGGAGCAGGGGGAGGAGGAGGAGGAGGAAGCTGTCGTCTCGCCGCCGCCGACGCCGGAGGTCACCTAGTCATCGTGGGACTGGCCATCGAGCTCCTTGAGCAGAGGAAGCCTCTTCTGCGTGTTGAAGTGGGGCGAGAGAACGGCTCTTTGGCCCCAAGTCTTCTCTCCCATCCCTTGGAAGAGGCCTTCATCTTCCTCCAGAGCTGGGCTATTGGCCCCGAATAATGATACGCGGGCAGCTCTAGCCCTCCCCCCTCCTTCTCCTCCGGCTGCGCCCAGTCTTCCTGCATCGCCGAGTCTGCCTGCGCCCATGGGCCGCTTCTGCTTGCTGCTTCCGTTATCGTTGTTGTTGCTGCTGCTGTTGTTGCTGGCGGTGGTGGTGGCGGCGGCGGTTGTGGATGCTGTTCAAATCGTATTGAGGTTGGCGTAGGGGCCGTGGCCGACCGGTGCCAAAGTCGGCGCAAAACGGCGGAAGGAGCGGCCGACCAGAAAGATCGTTCTTGCGGAGGTTCTTTCAGGGTCATGTGCTTGAATTTTGTTTTCGGGTGTGAGATTGCTGGAGAGGCAGTCATGATGTACGCAACTGCTGAACAGGGAAAGTTCCACTCGCCGGCCCCTACTAAATGACTTGAGCTAATTGAATGACAGACATCATGCCCCTTCGCGAGATTACTAACTGGCTCAACAAGCAGTCCACCGTCGGCATATCTGAGATTAACCTCCCCCCTATGCCTGACGATGGCGACCTGGGCTTTCAACTTCCGGACCCTCCTACAACTACCGTGGAGGCAATCACCACCATCCAGAATTTCCGATCCTGCACTTTACCCTCTTCAACGCACTTTGACTAAAGGCACAACGAACTCCGCCAGAACGGCTTGACACAGGTCATCCGCAAACTCCTCCATTGAATGGACCTCTGGACTTCAGATGAGGCCAATGCCGCCGCCAGACGCCATATACGTATGTCTTCTAGCTCTATAATTTCAATAATTGACCAGGTACATGAGTCCTTCTGTGCTTCATACTCTTTGTTGAGTGTTGATCGTCACTTGTCTATGTCGATTTGGAAACGTTTAAGCATGTGGGTCAGTGGAGTGCCCGTGTGTTCAAAGGAAAAGAAAGGAAAAAGAGAGAGAAAAGTGGATCGTCGATCACGCATCGGGCGAGTTGCGTTATCCTCGCGCAGAAACGCTGTGTGCCAATCGCTGCCCACCATTGACTTGCATACTTATAGGCTAATTGTGGCGGCTTATGGCGCCTTCTTGTGTTGTATCGGAATAAAAGAAGTCTACCATTGGTGTTGAGGATGAATGACAAAGCAAGGCTGCAAGCTGAACTGAGACATTGCAGAGGGCAGCGCGCACAATGCTTGCGCAATTCAGGTTATATGGGCGTAGATGCGTCCTTGAGCCACCACTCGGCCCTGATATATAGCCTCGCCAATCTTATGGCCCTCAGCAATTCTTGAATTATCCAGCTGAGCCTCATTTACCAACGCAACTGCTCCATGATGGCGAGATCGATTTTTCTATCGCTAATTCCCGAGCGAGAAAAAATGCTTATTCCACCCCTTGACTATGACGCTCATTTCTGGATAACGAAAAATTTCTCGTATTACGATACCCAATTCATCAACTGTTCATACCCTGTCAGTGGCAGCTACACACAGACTCCGCGTTACATCTATTACGTTTTCATCTTGGTTGCATTATTCGGAAGAAAATCAGCTTGGCTCACAAGCGCTGCTCTTGGCTTGGTCATGACGCTGAGCTCAGCGGCAGCACTTCACGGAATAATACTCGCAATCATACGACGGAAAATGACCCCGGATTACCTTTTCGAAAACAAAGGTTGGGAGGTAGTGCAGGTCAACGGCCCAACTTTTGCCAGTCATCCGACCAACGAGAGGATTTACAATACGACTACCAATGAGACTTGGGTACCAGTCCTCCCAATGGTCTGGGATGATGATGGAAATGCAGTTCTGGCGATTGTAGGGGCAGCCTTCCTTGTTCTGCTCCCCATGCAGATTTGGTCCTCAACGCTCCGCAAAGCTGGTATAGCAAGGATACTCGTTGGGCTTTGGAGCTGTCTGCTTCTTGGCGGTCTGGTATCTGCGCTCATCTATGTGGAATTTGTAATCTTCTCGTCCTTTCCGCAACTGCGCTTCTGTCCTCCAGGATCCTCTGATATGTTGCCATTCAGCAACAAAGGGCCCTACAAATACCCACCGAAGTGGGTCGTCGGGGATTGGTACCGCTGGAACAGAGTCGTCGGAGAGCAGTATGTCTACAAGAATGCGACTACCCGATTCCCGGATATATGTCTGTATCCTTGTCTCGAGTTCGAATGGCCCTTGCGCGATCCGGAAGACATCTTCGTCGACGAACGCCGTAGCCATGGGGCTACATCTGCACAGTTTTGGTTCCTCGCTCTTATCTATTTCATGGTCGCTAGCTCTTGCATTTGCAATCTGTGTCTTCTCTTAGTAACTCACACTAACATTCTCACGAACGATCGGTGGGGAATAGATCACGCACTTGTCGACCTCATACGAGAACGCCGATTCCCCGCTCTCTTGAAACAAGCGTGTACTAAGCGAACCCGCACAGCTTCAAACTTGCAATGGGTCTGGCGGGCGGTTGTTGCCTTCGTTTTCTGGTATGTCTCTTTGTTTTCGGTTGTAATGAGTCCGGTTACACTTGTGGCTTTTGTCGCTGTCTGCGAAACACTGTTGTTATCTGGCAGTTCTGGTGTGGAAACTTTCCGACACGTAGGCCAATGGGGTGCACTGATTGGTGCTGTTTTGGTTGTCTTGTCTGCGGTAGCATCTCACTTTCTCGAACCTCGAGCCCGATCAACACCAGAGGATGACGAAGCAGTAGAACTGTTGGCTGAAAGGGAACCAAGTTGGCCTGGCCACCGTGCTTCTTAGTCACTTCTGTCATGATTTACCTGATTGTTTCCGCAAAGTTGTTGCTATATTCAATTTCAGCGGCCCAGAATGTTTGAAAGAAACTCTGGAAAGGCGGCAAAGAGGGACTCGAGTTTGCAGTAAGAGATCGCAATGCAAATATTCTGTTACGCCCAACATAGTCACTTTAGTGGAAACCAGTTTATTTTGTCACCCACCAACTCTCACTTTCGCTCTGTGTGTAACTCGCAGGAATTGTTTGTGGAGTGACAATAGGTGTGAAGCTTTTGTTGGAGTGTTTGCTACCACCTTCCCAACAACTCCCTTGCGGCATTACTAAGAAGTAACACTTGTTTTACAGAGTACAGAACTTGTGTCAAAGATTTGTGCAGTGCAACCAGCCAAGTTCTGCACAGTCCATTGAATTAAAGAGTAATGAAGTCGCTTTAGAGAGTTTCAAGCTGATATGTTATGTTTTGCCGAGAGCTTTCCAATTAGTATCAAGGCATACGTGGTAGATAACACTGAAAGGCATGGCTGGTGTATCGTAAGCCATGTTAGTACTCGCCCATGATGTATGTACAAAGTCAAGCAAACAATCGATATTCCACCCAAGTGTTCAAGAATTACTCGGTGTTTTTTGTCAGACGAGATTCACAAGATTGCACAAGTATTGGTGTTCTACAAATCTGGATCGGCAAGATAATTAAATCAGCCATAATCCAAGTAGCGAAAAGTTCGAGGACTCGATTACCACCCTTTCACTGGTTGTACCAAAATGTCCGACTTCTTCCACGCGTGGCTCGACCACGACGACACATTCGAACGCATTCCTTTGCACCAGGTCAACTCTACAGGCTGGGTCATTGAAGAACCCAGCTTCTACAACACTCAATGGGTTAATTGCTTTTACCCCATCAGCGGCGGCTATGGACCCACATCACGATACATCTACTACATTTTCCTGGAGGCGGCTGTCATTCTACGAGACAAGGAGTGGGCAGCAACGACCGCTCTTGGCCTGGCCATGACATACAGCTCAACCGCTGCACTACACGCAATCATTTTATTCGTCCTTTTGCAAACCAGGACGCCTGACAGATCAACCACAGAGTATGTCCAAGTTGGCGGATCCACCTTTGCCGGCCAGATGGCTGTACAAGATGGTCACTACATTCAGACCAATCGGACATCTGGTGAACTCTGGCTACCTGTCGCTCCTATGGCATGGGATGATGATAGCAACGCCGTATTGGCAATTCTTCAAACGGCATTTCTTACTCTCCTCCCAATGCACATGTGGTCGCCTCAAATACGCAACGCCTCAAAAGGAAAGAAGATTCTGCTTAAGCTCTGGGGCTGTCTACTTTTTGTCGGCTATGCATTCTCCTTCGCTCACGCAAGCTATGGTGGGGCCTTCTCGATTCCCCAATTGCGGTTCTGTCCAAAACCTGCAGCAGACTCTCTCCCGCTCAAAGCTCACAGCTCCTTCCAGTACCCTGGTCGGGGAGAACCTGGGGATCGATATCATTGGAACCGCATCCTGGGTGATGAGTTCGTTTACAAAAACTCATCATACGCCTTCCCGGACAGATGTTTGTATCCTTACTTAGGATTCGATTGGCCGCTCCGGGACCCCGAAGACATAATTGTCTCTGAAATAGAGCATGCGCGCGTTCTTGTAGGGTGGAGCAATGGGATGACGTCACTCTTATTGACCTTTACTCCCGCTTTAACCTACGCTATTGCGGTCGTCTTCGCTCGCTTTCTCTACAATGGCGACTACAAGCTATTTGATATCGCCACTTCGCTTCGAAGCTGGAACTCGGAAATTAGCCTCCTATGGAAGCATGTTTGGGAAAGGCCCCCCGAGCGGCGTTCCCGCAGTCACTTTGCACACGTAATCATGTACCTCTCCGCCATATACTATAGGGTATACGTCATGTACTTGAGTCCATTGGTACTTTTATTTTTCATCATCTCATTTGAGGCTATGCTGTCTCAGGCCGACCTCGGATTGGAAACGTTTCGGCACGTGGGACAGTGGGGTGCTGTGGTAGGCGCTGGCTTGGTGATTGTATACGCAGTGGCCTCACACTTCTTTGAGTCTCGTTCGAGGAACAGGAAGGAACCCCCGATTGGTCTAAATGGCACTCGCTCATGGTGGCGCCGCCAAATCAGTTGATTTTACTTCATGTAACAGCCGAGAATCATGTATTTCAGTACTTCAATTCATTTACACCCCGAATTGTTCTCCTTCCCTTTAGCTGTGATTAGTGTAAGGCCTCTTCGCCTTTCCATCGAGGATACTTTGGAAAAACTCTTCCAAACTGACCCCCTTTAGGTCCGGATACAACTTCTTCCCGTCCAAATACCCCAAATACTCCGCATACTCCGGGTTGTTGTCCCTACGGACCCCTATCGAGTAGTAGTACTGAAGGACATGGTGTTTGAGAATAGCCAGCATATCAGCCTCTCCATTGGCAAGCTCCTCCTTCACGTCCGGGATTTCAGCCATGATCTCGGGCCCATCAAGCTAAAATCCGCAAGTCAGTCCAGCCCCTTTCTATGCCGCTCAACCGGCCCAGTCCTCAGACGTGACGAAATCAATCACTCACATATCTCCGCTCAATCTTCTCCCCGCTCAGCCTCTCCATCAACTCGTACGCCTGATTCGGCGTCACGACCTCGCCGTACACAAACACCATCTTGTTCAGCGTCCGCTCATCCGCAATCACGCGCGCGACGAAACGCCCCACATCCTCCGTCGCCGTCACCGCCGTCGGCACGTCGCCGTTGCCGGGAAGCACGTTCGGACCTCCTTTCATCGGCAAGATCTCGACGCGCACGTACTCGGTCCGGCCGGACGGCAGCGCGGGCACGAAGCCGTGCATCCACCAGCCGATGTCGATGACCGTGTAGCCGAGGCCCAGCTTCTTGATGTGGTCTAGGACGTCCTCTTTCTGTAAGAATTCCGTTAGCATGTGCAGAAGATCCTCTTAAGGGGCTTTTTTTTTCTCCGGCATCTATTCCGTTTGTGCTCGGGGAGGAGTTAAACCCGAGCATCTCGGGAAAAGAATCCGAGACACGACAGAACGAAAGCAAAGAATAGGAAAAAACACCCCTACGTACCTTGCCCCGCACATCTACCACGCCCCGCGGCGGCGCCGCTGTGGCGAAGAAGGACGGCACGAAGCGCTGCACGCCCGCCGCCTTGGCTGCCGTCGCCAGAGCCAGCTGGGCGTCCATCCCGTCCGGCCCGACGGCCGCGATGACGACGTCGATCCTGCGGAGGGCCTGTATAGCTTGTTCTTCGTCTTGCTGCGTGTTGGCGGAGGTGTCGTAAGGGATGATGGTCACACCGCGGTTCTGGAGGTCGAGGGTTTTGGGTTTGGTCAGAGAAGCGGGGCGGATCAAAGCCGTGACTTCCTGGGTTGGCGGGATGAGGTAGTTAGAATGGCGGCGGACGTTGAGAGAGTCAGGAGATAGAGGGAAGGAGAAGGCCTACGAAAGGAGTGAAGGATTCGAGAAGGCCATTGACGATGGAGCCGCCCGTTTCGCCTGTAGCGCCGAGGATTGCGACCTTGATAGGAGCCATTTCTTGTAGTTTATGTTCTTGGAGGTGATTCGTTTGAGGTCTGGTGTGGTGGTTTAGTCTCCCACGGCGGGGACTACAGCCTTTATATTGTGCCCCTTTCCCGTCATAGTCCGTGAACTTGTCCGTCACCCTCAGAGACTTTGCTGCTTACTGAAGCGTGTGGAGTTAGGCATTCGGCACTTGTTGCTCAAACGAAGCTGTTTGGGGAAGTCATTCATGTAGTTGCTTGATGCTCGTCTGTGCGCCAACCAATCAACGCACACTTCATCGGGAAAAACCTACAACAGTAGGGTTTCTGCCGGCAGAGCTGATAAATGAGACACGGGTAGAGGTTTGCTCAGTTCCGTACCGAACGGAAAACGATCATTAGGACCACAAAAAGCCGTGGCACTACTCCGAGAATGATGTCCTGGCCTCGGAATACGGGCATATTGAGACCCGTTACAAGCCCCCGAGATCTTGGGGAAATTTGTTTTTCGCTCATGGTATGGGTAGTTGAAGCTATCGTCCGGATGTGAATGTATAATTATTGCTTCTACGCTCTCATTCAACCCTGACCATAGCTTCCGAGGCACCCTCCAACATCTCCATGCTACCTCCGTCTACAAAGCCGATACGTGTATATGTCTTGTTTTTAGAGGGCCCTTCTAGGACGAGCCCCACCCAGTTCATCCGATCTCCGGACCTGTTGGCATAGAGCAATGGTAGACAAAAGACCTCCTGCCCTACCGAGACGCCGTTCAGGACATCAGGCAGAAAGTGAGTCGTAGCATTTCCTTTTGTCAGGTGGTAGTATTCAGAAGGTGATCCCCATCTGGCATCCAGCAACTCACCCAAGTCGAGTGAATGGCTACCTATCGTGGCTTTTATAAGCGGGCCCGAGAGCACAAGGTGACCTCCTTTGACTTGGCCGTAAGGATCAAGCCCGCTCGGCGTGCACCATCCATCAACCACTCTCACAGCCCTCTCTCTCGAAGTCTCATCAAACAGGCCATCATGAAATTGCATGTCTCCTTCTAGGGCAGCCCACGACCACGAAGGTGCCCGGTACGGATGTGCCCTGCGGTGGAGATCTTGAGGCCTTTTCCCAATGACGAGAACTGGAGTCCAGCACAGCGACTCAGGCATGCTCATGCTCCACATCCCTGCCATGTACGTCCCCAGCTCAGCGCACTGTAAGCTCTGTGCAATACCCGAAAGGGCCGGTAGCCGGTCGAACTCCTTGGTAATGTCCTTGGCCGTGAACTCCTCGATTAGCCGGTACCAAATGTTGATTCGAGAGAGGAAGTCGTTCTTGCGGAAGTTTAGTGCAAATGCAGGCTTGAAAGAATCTCGGAACCATGCACCCCGCTTGCTGATGTCGGCTCCGCACTCGCAATGGAAGGCCTCCATGCATTCCCACACTAGCTCTGCTTCTGTGTAGTGGAGCATGCGGGCCGCCAGGAAGCGCTCTTGCATGACCCACGCGCGCTTGAAGATGGGATATCCGCTTCCGAAGGCTAGGTGGCCCATAAAAGGACCATGATCGGTGGTTTTTCTTGCGAGGACTCGAATGGGGGACGCGGCACCATTGCTGCCCGCTTCAAGCACGCAGACTTTTCTCTCAGAAAAACATCCGCGGGTCCCATCTGGTGCTGACGTTGCCGAGACGACAAGGTAAGCGTTCCGGTAGACGCTCCACATTCTGCTCGCTTCCAGTTCCCAGTCCGCTCCGTCGTCTTGAATGATGCAGAGGGAGTCGATCCAGAGATACTGGATTCCCAATCTCCGGGTAATGGCAACGGCGTCCTGGAAAGTCTTGGACAGAGATGACCAAGATATTCCCTTCTTATGCTCTTCAATATTCGCCTTTAAAGTTCTGATGATTTGCGTTTTGCCCCAGCAGTGACTGAGTGCGATGTACTTCCCTCGTTGGTCGGGCGTGCTTTCGTGCAATCTGAGCTCATTTGGTTCATGTGATGAGCCCACATACACCACTCGAGTGGGGAGAGGTGGCCCCAGATCATCATTAGGTACTTCGTAGCATCTGTGACTTTTGTCGCAGCTCTGCAGCCAATTTTTGATGAGGTCAAATGACGCATCTGAGTCCGAAGCCTGAGCAGGCAAAGGGAGCGCTGGTTTGAATTCAGCCCACGCCGGTTCTCCTTCCCCATGCAGTCAGCCGTGCACCAAAATACTTAATAAGGGCTTGCAGGGACAAATCGCATACCGGCTTCACGGTAAAATTCAACATTTATCTTTCCCGCGGAGCTATGCGAGAATCCCGCCGACGCTCTCAAAGCACCGTTGTTACGCTCGAAGGCCAGGTTTTCGTCAAGCATCTGCGGGAAGCTCTGGTCGTTCCAATGTAGTTTGTAGATGCCTTGCCAGAGGATAGAGCATTGGTCGCATTGGTCAGATGATCGACGTATGTCTGCGATGGTTGGGCAGTCGTCCAGAGTGGGGCGGTTCAAGAGATCCTTGCATGTCGTGCAGCTGTCGCTGTGCTTCATGGCTGATGTATGAATGAATTTTCGGCAACTGAGCAGACGTTGACGGGTTTGAGTGGGGTTGGCTACACGCTGTTACCTTTTTTCAGCTCACGCTTACATTGCCCCACTTTCCTATTTAAGACAATTCTGTGGTGCGTGAGTTCCTTGCGAGTCGTCGGTATGAGGCATCCATGCCTGAAGGACAGGGTCAAATTGACGAATGATAGCTGCGTCATTGCTCGACTGCGAGGGCAAAGGGACATTTGAAAATTTTCTTATCCATCATGAAGGGTCTGAAGTCTGCTGTACGAGCCGTGAGAATAAATCTGCGTAATGGGCCATGAATTTCGGACTTGCCTTTGCTGTGAGTACTCACTTTGCGGTAGTGGACATTGAGCTAGCTCGAATATGTTCGGACGCAACTGAACAGTATAGCATGAGCAACATGTAGAAAAAGAATGGTGGAGTCTATATGCAATGCAATGAATGAGAAGCCGGCTGGAGTACAACACCGATAACACCAGGAAGTATATAAAAGAACGCCGCGCTTATGGAATGGCCGAGATGAGAGTTAACAAACAGATAGCCATAAGGCCCCCTGCGTTGAAACCACAAAAGGAATTATCTATCCGCTTCATGCCCACATTACTTTCTCTCTCTTCAATCCCAATCCAATAGTAACTGTATAAGCCTCGCTCAGACAACTTGGAAGGCCAGGAATTAGAGGGGCACTTCCTCCATCATCTCAACTGCGCCCTCTCTTCCAACCGTAATAATCACATCTCCTAACGTCTTCGCACGGAACCCTGCCTCGCAGTAGGTGAAGTAATACTCCCATTTCCGCCTGAACGTCTCAACATCTTTCTTGCCCATGATCTGTCCCCGCTTTTCGCTGTCGCGGAGTAATGCAGGCCGGATGCTTTCGTCAAAATTCTTCATGAAATCCTCGCGCCAGAGGCGCAGCGTTTTGGCGTAGTGAGGGCCGATGTTCTCGATGTTGTCGACGATCAGCGCCTTGCGGCTTCCGGTGTTGATGGAGGCGACGAGTTGGGAAACGGTGGGGAGATGGCCGCCGGGGAAGATGTAGCGGCGGATGAAGTCATCAGAGGCGGCGTAGGCATCGTAACGCTAAAGTGACTGTCAGCATATTTGGGAAGATTTGGGGAGTAGCCATGCGCTATAAGGATCAGAGTGAATGAATGAACTTACTGTTTCTGGCATTGTGATGCATTGGAAGACCGCGATGCCTCCGTCCTTCTTCAGCAGCCTGTTGACGCATTCGAAATATGTGACAAGGAACTCCTTTCCCACGGCCTCTAGCATCTCAATGCTTATTATCTTATCGTAGGCTCCTCTCTCGTTCTGCGGAGGAGGGAGGGCACGGTAATCGCACAATAGCACCTCAATCCGGTCTTCAAGGCCTGCCTCCCTGATGCGCTCCTCTGCGAGTTCTTTTTGCTCTATGCTCAGGGTCAGGCTAGTAACCCGGCAGCCGGTGGTTTGTACTGCGCGAATGGCAAGACTGCCCCAGCCGGTGCCAATCTCAAGCACGTGGTCTCCTGCCTTGAGATGAGCATTGTTGATGAAGCGGTCCAACTTTCGCATCTGTGCTGCCTCCAGAGTTTCATCGGCGGAGAGCGGTGATGACTTGGGAAGCCAGATTGGGCACGAATATGTCATATCCGGGGACAAGAAGGCGGCGAACATGTCGTTGCTGATATCGTAATGTGCGGCAATGTTCAGGCGTGCGTTGGAAAGGGTGTTCGTCGCTCGTGCCAGACCTGCAATGTTCGTGCTGATTGAAGACGTGATTGTTGAGCCATCCGAGAGATCCTCGCGATTCAAAATGAACAGCTGCGACACTGTGTTAGCGGAAGAAGCATTATTTTGCGAGCTTTGCTGGCATACCTCGAAGAATGCGGTCAGATTTGGGCATGAAACCTCGCCTAGCATGTAGCTCTCTGCGAAACCCTTGCACAAAAGTTAGCGGGGTGATTCGACTACGTCCTGACAGCAACTGGCGCAAGACGTACCATATCCGCGAAAAGCAGCATTCGCACCCAGAATGCGTCATTGTGTACGCGCAAGACAGTCTGAGGCAGACCGGCCCGGTTTTCAGCGCTTCCACAAATGGTTTCCTTTCCATCCGCATCTACAACTTCCAGGCGACCCTTTCGCATACGCGTCAAGACTGACATGACGGCGCTTCGCGACAATGTCACGAGCGGAGCCCAGGCTGCGTTACCAGCATAACTGCGTAGCGCATTAAAGCGCGACGCAAGGGGGGTTATGATTGCCATTGAAAGTATAAGCTTCAGTCCTCAACTGGAAATCGCGTCGAAGCTCGCCGCAGAATATGCGTCCGATTTAAGGTGACCGGAGAAGTTCGGCTATGACGAAAAGACTTGTTGGAGTTTGGACAAGGGTCCTGGTTCCGCGGATTTGGCGCAACAGGCGTGGGAGGTTGTCGCGGGGCAGCGGCGTGAGAGAAAGAAATGCGCAAGACAAAGAACCTCCCACAACAATGACGCGGGGCAAGAAAGGCACTGTGGGGGAGAAAGAACGCAGATGACGGCGCGACTGGAAAGAAGATTGGCGGGATAAAAAGACTCCCAGGGCCGCATATATTCTAGGGTGCCTCGGAGGCATGGTCCTGGCACAGGTCCGCGGCGGACAGACACAACCCCGGGTGGCAGCATGACTGGTGGGGCAGTTGCTGAGTGAGAGGTGCGACGAGAAGCCAGAAAGGTGGGCTATTCGTCGTATCGGGCGTAGACTGGCGGAGAGTGCTGTCTCTCCTTTACGCAAGCCATACCGTTTGGAGCGCATCAATGACGTTTGCGGAATCAGGGCTCGGGGCGGAGCCTGTCAAAATCGCCGGTCGATGCGATACTGTACTTCTCGTGGGCTGGGAAGTGGCGGCTGCCATACGAGAGCCACAGAGAATGGCGTTTGCTGACAGTCATGGTGATCGATGGTAGGCTGCGACAGTTGTGGTGCTGTCGCAGGCAGCGGATGGAAGGCGTTCCGCTGATCCCTGCAGGCACGACCGGCGATTGCGGGGAGCTTCTTCGATGGTCGCGACCGATGTACCCTTCTCGCAGCCGATGGCTAGCGTGGATTTGTTTTTTTTTGCTCATGTCATGGGTAGTTGAGGCTATCGTCCAGACGAGAATGTCGAATTAAAAATTCTGCATATACGTCCGGACGATAGCTTCAGCTACCCACATGTGTTATTTTTCTAAGGCAGAGCTGGGGAGCCCTGCTATTCTTTGCGCTAGCCATCGGCTGCAGCACCACTCCGTACCCGCACACGCCGATTCGCGACGATGCCCATGTGTCAGTCTCTTTTCCGTCCATGCACGTCTCGAGCAGGATGCCGGTTCGGTGTCGCTCGGATCGGGCAGCAGTTGGTGTCGCGGTGGTGAGACGATAGGCGGGCACAGGCGCTGTTACAGGGGTTGGCCGATCGACTTATCTTATCGAGATTGCTGATCGCAACCGTGCGCCTGGAACGCGTCCAACGCGTCGATCTGCTTTGACGCGTCTTCTGCTCTTCAACACTTGCGACGCCGTCCACCATCCACCATGCTGTCCGTCCAACGCTCGTCTCAACACTCCGGGAAATGCACGCCGAACCTGCTGCCCTGCCGAATCGAACATAATGGTCCTGTGAATGCTGCCGAGCGGTATTGGCAACCGGAGGAGGAAGATGGTGCGTTGAAGAACAAGTCCTCGAAGAAACCAACGCTGACACTGCTCCGTAGATGGCAAGCACACAGCCCATTTTCGCGGTCGTAAGCTGCGCGGTCGCAAACTCCAACTCCCCGACGGCTACAGAGGTGCGGCACAGAAGCTACAATTGCATGAGCGTAGAGGCTGATGGGAATACAGGCTCCGTGTTGAGCAATACGAACAAGGTTCTCTCGCAATCCGGAGGCAACCGCGGAGCTGAGGCGGAAGAAGAAGACGAAGATGAGCGCATCGAGGTGCGCCTGATGGAAGAGGTCGGAGAATTCGACGAAGTGGTGGTTTGGGGACACGAGGTTGCGCCGGACGAGACGGAGGATGCGTACTCAAAAGGAATCAGCGAGTGGATATCGTTCGCCGAAGCCGTAAGTAAGCTGGAAAGTCGAACGAGCGCCGAGACTAAAGTGCCTCAGATCCACGCGACGCCCGAGTCGGAAGACGCTTCCCATGCCTCAAAATGATTTCGAAAACACTGTCTGCTCGTCAGCCAATTTTTTACAGGCAGCCGACGGCTAGCATGAATTTAGTTTTCGCTCATGCCATGGGTAGTTGAAGCTATTATCCGGATGTAAATGTAGAATTAAGAATTATACATTCACGTCCGGATGATAGCTTCAACTACCCACAAGTCCGGGCTGGGCTGATACGTTGGAGTTCTCGGCGTTGTTTGTTGGATACCTCGGACAAAATCAATCTTCATCCTTTTTCCTGCTTCATTTGCTTATCCCATGCTTTCTGTTCCTTCACGAATTTTTCCTTCTTCTGCTGATACCCCTCGTGTGCCCGACATCGATTCCATGCTTCTCGGAATATCTCTGAGGCCTCCAACTTGTCTTTAGCATCCTTGTGGGTTGAACTCTTGGGCAATTCGGTGCCGCTTTTCTTGTTGTATTTGCGTCCACCGGCATGGTTTGCGTAGCGCTTAGCGCGCGTCATTCCCTTTTAACCCATATCAGTTTTGGATGATGCTTCAAGCAAAGGAGCTTTCTTCGGCGTTGCTCTGCTGTTACCCAAGACTGTTCGTACCATTTGGATAAATTTCCTGCACATATCCATCCCAACGAAGTCATTTTCTCTGTTGTACTGCTCAAAACGCTCCCACAGGTCCTTGGAGCTTTTCCGCGCAATTTCTGGCGTTCGAAAGCGCCATAGTGGTAGAAGGATGGATTTATATGGCTCAAAGGTCAGCACACCTTGTTCACCACGAGCGATACGGTAAGTCATCAGGTGTTCATGAGTAGGCATGGCAAGTGAAGGAGAGGAATTCGATTTGGATGGAGTCGTTGATGGCATGGAGATCCTCTGCTTGGATGAAATGGCTGTTGGTGTATTTGATGAGACTCGAAGGAATCTGTAAGTGCGGGGAAGAGCTGACTTGTGGATGCTAAGGTTGATATGTAACAGCCCAGCCAGACAAGGAAGCAGTGGCTGCATGAACCGAGCCAATGACGTAGGCCGAACATACGTCAGTCCTTAGCGTCGGTCAACGCAAGATCAGGCATGGATCGGTGTAACTGCGGCCGGAATTTTCGTGCACTATTGGTACCACAGACCTCTCAAGGTATAATGTCGCAGAATAATCGTAAGAGGGCTCTGACCTATGCTAGAGTTGAACGGTTTGGATGCCCTCACATCCTGATAACGAGCATAACCATGGATAAGGGAGATCCTCGGCAGATGTCCGGTGCTTTCGGCGGGCAAGCAACTCCATGCGCTTTCTCACTCGCGACACTATCACCTTGTTTCATCTCGATCTTCATTTCGAGCAGTTGCTCTTCTCCTCGTTTCCTTCTACGGTAAGGTGACCGGCTGTACAAGCTCAACGTGCCATACTTCTCTTCGCAGGGGGATTCCCTGAGAACGAAGAAATTTTTTGTCGACGTTAGTGTCTGCCTGTCCAAGCCACAATTGCGATATCTCATTACTTTAAACCGTTTTGCTTTCATTCAAGTCGAAATCCTATCTTATGGCGCACTCTTTCGATTCAAATGGTCACCATGCTCTGGTAGTACCAGCCCATAATGTCAAGACTGTCAAGACGTTTTTGGAGGAGCATCAGATCTTGGACAAGAGCAGGAAAATCACACCGTACACTCCAGAGAGTATACAGGATGACCCTTCCGTACGAGATCAAAGATTTAACTCAGGGAAGTGGTTCATCATACCCTTTCTGTCCCGTGCACCCAGCACAATACCCACCAACGGATCAGGTGCAGCCACCATCGAAGCGCACTTCGGAGATCTCACATCCGCTCTCGAATCCCGCCTGACTCCGGACGCGCTCTCCAACATCTCCATAGTCCACATCTCAACCCCTGGATCCGGACAAACACCAACAACCCAACCGAACAACCCTCTCCGCGCCGCCTTCCACTCCGCCCTCTCTACCCTCCCCGCAGAAACCCTCTCCGCGCTCTCCCTCACCACCGCCCAACTCGTCGCCGACCTCCCAGGCACCTACTCCATCTACCCGCCCCTCCTCCTCCTCCCTGCGCACACCTTCCACCGCCCCTCCTGGACCACCTTCCTCTCCGCACACCACCACCACCAACCCCTCGACACTGACCCGACGACGTTCCAACACCTCCTCGCGCACGTCGCGCAGCACCTCTCCGTCACGCACATCGCGCTCAACGCGCCCATCGCCCTGCACAACGCCCCTGCCGCCTCGGACCAACCAAACGACAACAACATCCTCCGCTCCCCCACCGCCCTCACCCCCCTCCTCGGCTCCTTCGGCCCGCGCTTATTACCCGCTCCCCACGCCATCCCGGACGCCAGCGACTTTGCCGCCGCCTTTTGGGCTACCGCGCGGCAGAACGGCGTCGCGCAGACGTGGGCGCCGCTGCACACCATGTTCAGCCGCGGCAACGTCAAGGAGAAGGCGAGGGTACTGGGGTTAGCGTCGGTGGCGGAGGCGGTGAGGGTGGGTGGGGACGAGGACGTCGCGGAGGGTGGTGACGGGAGAGGAGGAAAGGGGCGGCGGCCGGCGGGGTGCACGGCGGTCGATTTGTACGCGGGCATCGGGTATTTTGCTTTTTCGTATAGGAAGGCGGGGGTGAGGGCGGTGCTGGGGTGGGAGATTAATCCGTGGAGTGTGGAGGGGTTGAGGAGGGGGGCGGGGATGAAT
>JAUJDW010000275.1:0-16201 GCA_030512325.1 Lasiodiplodia hormozganensis
GGGGGTGCTTGCGAACAGGGGGAAGGAGAAGGAGGTGGTGATTAGTGTGGGCGCGTCGCCGCAGGTTACGTCGATTGAGAATTTTGCGGGGAGGGAGGGGGCGGAGGTGGGGTCGGAGAAGCTGAGGGAGGCGTTGCGGAAGGTGGGAGGGGAGGAGGGGGTGGCGGGGTTGAGGACGAGGCTGGAGTTGCATGCGGGCGTGTACTCGGTGATGGATGTGCAGCAGCTGTCAACGAATGCGCGGACGGGGCTGGGCGGGGTGGAAGAGGAGGTCGCACTTTCGGTGGTGGCGGAGGTGTGCAGTGTTTACAATGACGGGGAGAGGGGGCAGCCGGAGGCGCTTGTGGCGGTTGGTGCGTTGGGTCTGGGACGGGAACCTTGTCCGTTCTACAAGGGATGGGGCGTTGTCGGGAGCAGATCGTACGCCTCGCTCGATTCCAATGGGCACGGTCCCCGGTTGATTGTGGAGAGGATCAGCCAGGAGCATGCAATCCTCGCCTGGGAAGCCTCTGGAGAAGACACGACAGAAGGCTCGCCGCCGATTCCGCTGGAGGTTGGGCAGACCGTCCGCATCTATCCGAATCACGCATGCATCACTGGAGCACTGTATGGCTGGTATCTGGTGGTGGATTCGAGCGATAAGGCAAACAGTTCGAAGATTGTGGATGTCTGGGTCAGGGCTTCGGGATGGTAGGATGGAAAATTCCTATTATCATTTACTACAAGCGATATAAAAGTCGACTTGGTCTGTACTATAATTTGTGAAGTTTTAGCATGAAAAAACATGAAAATCTCACCTCTACTTCGTTTACCGAGCTCAGACGGGAATTCGACAATTCATGAAGCCCAGAACCTCTTAAGAATGTCTAGGCAACGCTTCAAGGAATGGAAGGCTTTCTTGGTATCTCGGGAAAGTAACTTTAGAGACAGTGAGTATATATCCATTAGTCGTGCTTCTGAATGCCTTCGATACCACTGGAAACTACTCACCAATTGCCGTACTGTAGGAGATACTGGACAAAGAGCGTTATGAGTAACGGACACTTTTGAGGTTCTCAGGGGGAGCGAAGAGCAGAGATGGGAACTTGCCGAGATTGATATATAGGCTTGTAATCTGGATCTGTAATGTAGATAGCTACATAAATAGCTACGGCGTACAACTTAACATGCATGCAGATACAGGTCTCATAGATATTGAGTCTTCCTACTCGAAACCAAACACATCCGGCCACTCAGCCGCAACCTGAGCGATCACATCCCGTACCTCCTCTCCTTCCCCCTCACACGCTCCCTCGTCATCCCCTTCCCCCCACCTCTTCATCTGCCACCCCTGCTCAAACGCAACCAGCCGCTCCTGCACCGCACTCTCATTATACGCAGAACCCCCCGCCGCCGCAGCGCTAACGAGCTCCTCCACGAAAATCCGCCACCGCTCCCTATAAAACCCCAACACCAACCCCGCCCACTCCTTCGACGCATAATCCTTAATATCGCCGTTCGGGCCCCATAGCGTAATCTGATTCCTGGCATTATACTCAAGGTAGTCCGCCACCCCTCCTTCTCCTTCTCCCACTTCCCCACCCCACCCCCGCGCAGCCTTCACCCACGGCCCAAGACAAAAATGCCGACTCACACCCAGCACCCTTCCCAACGCCCCTAGCAACCCCACCATCTTCTCCCCCTTCGCCGCGATAGCGCCAACCGCATCCGACGCGTTTCCAGCCCCGACACTGTCGTTAAACGCGCCCACCAGCTCCGCGTACAGCGGCGCGAAGGCGTCGGCCAGCACCTGCCGCGTCAGATCGACGGCGTCGTAGGCGAGGGCGGGGTTGTCGGACTGCCATATCTCCGGTGCGGTGGCAGTGGTGTTAAAGACGTCTTTCCAGGCGGCAAGCACGGCGGCGGGGGCCAGCGGCGGCGGAACGAGGGACGGCGCGGTGAGGGAGGGGCGGGTCTCGAGCAGGGCTTTGGGGACGGAGGCGAAGGCGGGGGCGAGGATGGCGGTGTTGTTGTAGACGGTTGTGCGGAGGGTGGACCACGCTGTGTGGAGGGAGGGCGGGAGCAGGGCGGGGGAGGATTGGGGGGAGTGGTAGCGCCGGGTGGCCCAGTCGTGGAAGTATTGCGTAGTGTTGATGGGGGTGCGCGACCAGGCCTGCGCGAGGAGGAGGGAGTAGATGACCTCGTTGCCCTCCTGCGCCTCCATGGTCAGGCCGTAGCCGACGAGGGAGGGGGAGGCGGCGAGGGCCGCGACGGGGTCGACCGTCACGTTCTCGATCTGGCCGTACAGCGCCATGGTGCCGCCGAAGTTGTGCAGCTGGCACCATATCCACGGCTTGCCGTAGTACGAGTGCGTGCGCTGCCACTGCGGGAAGCTCTCGGAGAAGAGGTCGAGGATCAGCATGTCGGCGTCGTCTTCGACGCCCGACAGGTAGGCCTCGACGCGGGCGTCGGACCAGAAGTCGTACTGCTTGACGTAGAAGAGCCAGCCCTGCATCAGCCACACGGCTTGCGGGTCTGCGGCCTTTAGCGACTGCCACGTGCCGTACGAGACGTTCCTGAGGTAGTCGAGATCGCCGGAAAGCGGGTCGTTCTCGTTGTACTGGTCCAGAGTGTATATGTGAGAGACGTTGCCGTATGCGGCCGTCTGCTTGTCGATGAAGCTTTTCTGCAGCGTCGAGAAGGCCGGGTCAAATGGTTCGAGGAACGTCACGTTCGTGTACTCGGACGTGAAGTTGGCCCACCGCGACCCGTTCACAATCGAAGCGTCGGGGAGCACCCGGGCGATTGCGCGTGGCACGAAGCCGGTGAAAGATGGCAACACAGGCGTCATGCCCAACTCAACCATGCGCCGCACGATCCGCTTCTGCAACGCGAACTGCCCGTCGATCCATGACATGGGTAGCTCGCTGCCTGGCGGCCAGGACCCCTGGATGTTGCCGAAACGGTTCCACGCCTGGAACGCCGGTCCGCTGAAGAAGGAGCTTATTTCAGAGTGCGTGAGTCCTATTTCGCTGAATACGTCGTAGATGATCCGCTCCACGCCAACCCATGCTAGAGGCAGATTGACGCCGCGGAGCGCGAGCCAGTCGAGCTCGAGCTCCCAATCGGTCCAGTTCCAGAAGGCCGTGGTGTAGGAGAAAGTGACTGTGTTGAAGTGATACCGCCACGGTACGGTGCTGGCCCCGGAGAGCGTTCCATTGACATCAGGAAGTTCAGCGGGCGCTAAATGCAATCGAGAGCCAATGAACCAGTAGATGTCTACCTCCACCACATCGGCAAGGTAGCGGTACAGCCTGAGAAAATTTCAGAATTAAGGAATATGCAAATTGGATTAGCAGGTCTACTTGCCCGCTCGCAAGCCCGCTGAGAGAACCGGACTCAATGCACACATGTCCTTTGGTAGGCGTTGATACAACGTATGCGTCATAGTCAGCGATGCTGTTCTCCGTCAGGATGAACTCGAAGTCGTCAACGTGCGCCGGAATGCGTCGTTTCACGAGGTCAACTAGGCCTTGCGCTCCTGGAGAAGAGGCTGCAGCAATACTTAGGGCAGTGGTGACAAAGACCGTTACGACAGAAAAGAAACGCATGGTAGCACTGGTTACTGCACCACGGCACAAGTTGGTAGACAGTGTCTGGAAGAGCCGAGGATGCGATTATAAGGGACGCCGCGAAGGTCGTATTGACTGAATCCTGAATCCTGTGCAACCCCAGCTTCTGCAAGGCCTCCCGAGCGGGGAAGGTGTCATTCGTACGGATGGTGTTGTAGCCGAGGGCTAGTGCGAAGAAGAGCAGGATCCTCGGATTTAGGGTAACTCTTGCCCTGCCCTTTTTTTTTTAAGAAAAAGAAAGAAAAATTACAACAACACAAGGGTAGTTGAAGCCATCGTCCGGACGTGTATGTAGAGTTTTTAATTCGACATTCTCGTCCGGACGATAGCTTCAGCTGCCCATTACGTGAGCTAAAATAAATTAACGCTGGCCTTCGGATGCAATGCCCCTCTGGACGTCCGGTGGCGCGTAAGCGAACGTCTGACAGGCCGCCGTAATCGTCCACACCACCTGGAAGATAAAATACACGGAAAAAGGTCCAAATACGAAACCCCAAAGTTCCTTCAGAAAAGGCTCCTTTCCAATTAAGAAAGACTTGAGTTTTGCTACGGTATAAAAGGCTACCAGCCGTTTCGACTGTCAGCTGGGAGTGGTGGTATAGTAGTTTTCTGTAAAGGTTCTACGAAAAGGAAAGTTGGTAGATGTTCTATCTCCCTAAAAGAACGGATTAGGCCAAGCACCAATTGATCTCCAATGCTCCGCCGTTGCGTCGATGTCGTCGATGAAGTCCCTCTCCTTCTGCTTCCGTGCTAACGTATCAGCGTCATCGCCAGGCTGGTCGACCGCATTGTTCCTTGCTTGCTGATCTGCATACTGCTCTGAGATGACAGGAAGGAGCTCGTTGACGGCTTTGTTAGTCTTGCTCTGCGCAATCCAGTACTTTTCAAGCATGAACTGATGCCACTTGTCGGCCAGACCCATCGGCGTCCAAGGCGTTCCGGGATTCCCGTTGTAGGTAGGCGGATTCGCAGGAAGGACCTGGTTGTCGAGCGTGCTCAACATGGTTTGTATGCGACCCTTTTGCCTTTTGAGGATGTCGATAATGCCGGGACTCATGTGGTAATGCGCGGATCCGATGAGCATTCTCAGCGATTTGAGAACTTCTCTCGCCTCGTTGAAGCTGCGTGCGATGCGCCTCTGAGCTCTGTCTGGGTTTATGATGAAGCGGTTCTTTGGATACAGAAGCCATGCCTGTTGGGACGATCTGTTAGGATGTGCATCTTTCATTTCATGCAACAGTAACGGAACATACCTTCGCTTTGGCTGGCGTATTTATCTCACTTTGCAAGAGCACCCAGTCCCCTGTGAATGTGTTTTCAGTAGGGTATTGATCTGCAAGATGCTGTGGAATGTTCTGAGTGACACCGTTGATCGCGACATCATGGTCCCAGTACTCCTTGACGTATTGACAAAAATTAAGCTGGCGGTTGATAGTCGGGTTTGGATGTGGCCAGGTAGGGTAATCGCCGTTCCTATCTTCCTCTACGAAGAAAAGGCCCAGCAGCTGCCACTCCATGACATGCTCCGCATGATACATCTGGCCCGCGGTCGGTGTTGTAAGAGGCCCGCCCCAGTCAAAGTTGCTGCAAACTTGGGCTTCTTCCCATCCGTAGACAGGCGCGTTCTACAATAACGTCCGTTGTCAGCTGTGATACTGTCATGTGCCTGTCGGACTGCTAGTTATAAGTCAAACCAGCCAGCGGATGCCTGTGTTGCAGTCATGGGGTCTAGCTGACCGAGTGGCGAGGCTGTGAAGACGGGAAGAATCTGAAAATAACTTACAGGCAATTCTCCTAAACCGGGAGCTTCCCCGCCGTTAGGGTGGCTTGTTTCGATTCTGAGGCCACAAATATTGTCATCTCTGGGCGTTACTCTCTTCTGGAGGTTGTGTACCAACAAACCACCCCCTTCAGTTTCGTTAGTGTACACGTTAGCCTCGTCAAATTCTCCAGAGTGAATGCTATCACGCCGAAACTTGTAACGCTCGCCATCGTTTGTGTTGAATTCGTCGTCGTCCCAATAAGGCACGATATCGGAACAATCGCCCGACTCGTCCTCGTTATCATCTGTAGAGCTTGGACAGAAGAATTTACCGACGGGAATTCTGAAAGCAGGCCCATATACGCCACTTCGTTTCTGGAACGTGTGAAGGCCCACTTCAGAAGTGATGTTGTCCGTCACTATTCCTGGCAGGCCCGGAATGACGCTCCGCTTCTGAGGAATCGGGCCAAGATCTGGACACTCGGACTTGGCCAAGTTCTTGTTCCAGGCTGGCGTGATGTCGAAGTCCTGCATGCCCCACCCGAAGAGATCGCCATCAGTAATGTGGGCATACAGACGTGCCCCGACGTCGAGGGAATAGGTGAATGGGCAATTGGCCTGGGTCGAGATGCCCGAGCCGGCTTTCACGAAGACCTTTGCCTCGCCCACCACGGCGGCGCCGACGTACGGTACGTCCCATTTGTCGTCAAACCTGATGCCAAACTCTATGAATGTATTAGCTTAGCTAGCTCTCAAGGAGAGGAGAGGAAAAGACTTACCGGCTGCTGCTGAGAGCTTAGCAGTCACATCGCCCGAGACCTTCACGCCTGCGTAGAATTCCGGCTCCCGGCCACCCTGGTAACTGCCGGTCTTGTCCAAGTTGACACCGTCTCCGATCTCGTCTGGCTTGTACTCGCTAGTGTCTGGAAGGACTTGTCGTGTCTCCCACGAGGCGATTTGGAGCTTCGTCTCGATGGTGCCAGCGAGGCCGAGCTGTGCGTTGATCTCTCCCTGCACCGTGATTTGAGGTCCAATGGTGGCAATGCCGGGAATCCTGAATGATGCGCCGGGGAAGGGCAGATTGAGTATGGTGTTTTTCTTGTTGTAGTAGACCTTGGCCACGGCTTCCAGGGTGACTGTTCCGGAGATCTCGCCCTTGTTGTAGAACGTCAGGTAGCTCTTTTTCAGATCGAGATCCCTGAGGCTGGTGACGATGAGAGTGAATCCGAAACTGGTCTCGACGGACATGTCGAGGATCGCCTGCGCCAGGATGTGGCCATCGTAGCTAACGTCTCCCTTCGTGCACGACCACTTCTCGTCGACTATCTTGGCAGTGAACGTCTCGTGGATGCTGTTTGTGAACTCCCTCTTAATCTCGGGCTTGACCATTCTAGTCAGCCACTCGAGGATGCCCTCTCCGAACCAGCGCTCATGCAGCTCCCGCGTGCTCAGGCCACCGAAGTGGTGGTCGTCGCGGTATTCTTCTTCAAGCCACTGGACGTGGTTGCCCCCAAAGTCTTCCAGAGACCTCTTGCTCTTCTTCTTCTTGCTTACTGTCGCCTTGACGACTTCGTCCCAGTAATTATCTTGATTCGAGAAGTCGATACGCATTTGAGTGTTACCCAAGTCACGGGGCACCCTTTGGAAGTTGTAGTCAAATGTCAGGTCATAGACGACTGCCCGCTCGCCCAGATGAGACAGATGGCGTGGTAACAGCTTGTTCTTGGACGGCTCCATGCTCTTTGCTACGGCATACTTCCCGGGACCGCAACCCTTGGGCATCTGAAGGATGGTTCCGGGAACACCGTGGCCGAGGCCGATCTTGTAGCAATTGCTGTTCTCTGAGGTGTCTGTGCAGACCATCTGTACGGTGTGTTCGCCCTCAGTCACGGCATCCTTGCAGTTGAACATGTCCCAGTGTGAGCCGTCTCGCTTGTCAAGCGAAACCTGAAGGTCTTCTGGGGACGTCAAGACGACAAATTGGAAGGCGGCGTCGCTAGGGTTATCATTGGTATCTGACTGGCCGTCGCCAAAAGTGTCATCGGTTTCAAGACTGAAATCAGTGTCGATGCCGTCACCGGTAGGGGGGTTTTCGAAGAGGTTCTCCAGAGGGACCGGCAGGAAGAGCGGCTCCCCGCCAGTAGGCTCGCAGCAGAAGACTGTGAAGCGGAGGGTCAGGGGTTGGTTGTTTTAGGAGAACCATTCTGCGGGGAACTTACCTCGAACTCTTTCCCATCTCCAACCGCAGGTGTCTCCTCCGCCAAAGTAGCTGTCAGTCAGCTGCACCGACTTGACTTCGGGGCAATGGTTGTCAAAGCACGATCCCGGCTCGCCGTACCAGTCGCAGTTTTGCCACTTCTTGGTGTCCTCCTCTGGACAGCAGTATACCTTCATGGTGTCAATCTCAATGATCTCGAGCAACTCTGAGAGAGCTTCTCCAGCCATCTGGTGGAGCGGCGTGGGTTTCCCAACGATATTGATGATTTCCTGCGCGATGTCGGCGGCTTCTGACAAGACAGTTCCGGAGAAGGTCATTGCGCGGTCTCCGCTGTTGCACTTCTTGCCCATCCCTGCCCAGTAGCACTGATTCTCCTGGGCGAGAGGGCTCTTGCAACAGTATGCCTGGTTTCCGTCGGTGCAGTATCCTCCACCACCCCAGCTAAGCCACGGTTAGTCAGTCCACGTGTGGCGTTCAGTTCTGGAGACTTACCGATTCATCTCGAGCATCACCTCATCGTCCTGGCAATGACCATTGCAGAAGGGAGGATTGCCCCGCCATTGACAGTCCTCTGGGTTCGGGGCTGAGGACAAAGGACAGCACAGCTGGCTCTTCTTGTCATCTTTTCCGCAGTTTTGCTCCGTGATCTTAAAGAACCCAGGCTTGCATTTGCCGCTACACTCAGTGATGTAGCACTGAGCGTTGGAGTCCTCAAAGTAGTCCTTATCCTTAGCGTCATTCTTGAAGGCACCAAGGCTCTTCGGCGAGATGACGGACTGAAGGGCGCTCAGCTCGGCATCATCCTGGTCAACTGCCCAGATCAGGAAGCCGCCCAGTCCAAGGTCTGCCGCGAGCTCCTTCTTCTGCTTGAACGTGTCGTCGTCGTCAAACGAGACCCACTGGTCCCCTCTGTACGTGATGTACTTGACACCAGCTGTCTTGTCGTGGTAAGGCTTGAGCTTGTCGGTTTTGATAATCTCCTTGATCTCGCGATAGCTCAGGATGCCGGACTCGCCGCTGCAGGCTCCCTTGGTCGCACCGCCCTTGAAGCGGCAACCGGGCTTGCTGCAAGACGAGTCCTCGAGCTGGAAGGCTCGGCCGTAGAAGCCGAGACCCATGTTGAGCTTCTTGGCCGGCACGTCATTGCGCCAGAACAGATCGAAGGCCAGCTTCATCTCTGTCAGGTTGGTGTGACCGTAGATGTGCGAGCCGATGGGATTCTCGCGGTCCCATACTCCGTGCAGGCTACGAGTTGATAAGCAATCGAGGTTAATTTCAAAGGAATGAGAGATGCTTACTCGTATGACATGACGTTGATGAAGTCGACGTAGTCAACAGCCTGTAGTGGTCAGTGGAGATCTTGTGAAGATGAAGCTGCTGAAAGTACCTTCAAATCGAAATGCCTCAGGTACCAGTAGCTCGTAGGTGCCGTGAAAGAGACAATATAATGCATCGGCTGCTTCTTGTTCTCTTCGTCGAGCTCCTTCAAGAATGTGACAAAGTTTTTCCCATCATCGGGAACTCCTCCGCGGTCATCGGCACCCGGATATTCCTGTATACCGCAATGAGAATCTGCTTAGGGATGCGCATGGAGCTTTATGGACTTACCCAGTCAAAGTCGACGCCATCGAAGGCGTATTGGCGCATGAAGGAGAAGAGGTTTTCAATGAACCTGGCTCTGTTCTCCTTCGTGCTGACCATGTCACTGTAAACCTTCTGTGTCGGGCCAGGATCGTTGAAAGTCCAACCACCCAAAGCAACAACGGTCTTGAGCCCAGGATTCTTCTTCTTCAGGTTCGTGAAGTCTGAGAACAGCTCGTAAGGAAGACCGTCCATGCCAGCGATGCTGAAGTCACCAGGCGTGATGTATCCGAAGGAGAAGTACAGATGAGTGAGAGAGTTGACTGGAATATCATCGAAGCCCTGAGGTTCTTAGCGGAGATCAAGATCAGAGGAGCTTGTTCACATACCATGCCTTGGCACACACTGTTGTAGCGCCATCCCTCGTAGTAGCCTATGATCCTGTCTGACTGGGTGCTGGCCTTGTTCTTGGGACCGGGCTGGTCACAGTTCGACTGACAGCCTCCGGTTGTGCCCTTGTCCTCGACCTCGCAGTAGTCTTCAGTCATGCCGCAGAACCCCCACTTTCCACAGCAGACATTCAGAGGGCATTCTTGACCAGGCACTGCAGCGTTCTTCCCGCACTCGGCCTTGGCATCACAATTGGACCAACAGACCTCGTTCGGGGAGATGCCTGATGTGCCGCAGTACTCCTCACCATAGTTGCACTGGAGAGTTTCCTTGGGACAACATGCTTTGTTGCTGCAGGGACGGTCGGGGGCACACGAATAGTCGTCGCCACCCACGACTTGACGTGCAAAGAGAGAGTTGACTTCGACTGCAGCTGAAGTCTCCTCAATTGGGCAAATGGGGAGTGCTTGGTCCCGGCGGGACTTTGCAGAGTAATCGTGATAGCTTGAGAGCCGTCAGTCAATGAAGCATTGAGGTGAGGGAACAAGGAGCGTACGAAACAGGATTGCGGCAGGTAGTGCCAGTGTCCTCAATTGCTGAGGAGGGAAAAAGAGCGTGGTTGGAATGAGGGAATGCATTTGCCAAAGCGGCTACGAGAAAGAGCGTCAAGGTCCGCATTGTGGTCTAGCAGCGAACGCGCTGCGGTCAGACCAAAGGATGAAGAGATCGTGGATGCATCAATCAGACCTCGCTGAACATGTTGTATATAACATTCTGGTCTGGTGGCGCCGGTCGCCTGCCCGTCTCTCGACACATGAATCCCCCGTCGCCGAGCTGAATGCATCGCTTCGGCGTGTGTCAGACGAGCAGCTTGGCGGTGGACTCCCAGGGCCTGAAGCACCGTGAAATTGTGCATCCTGGATACAAACTAAGAATGGGTCGTAGGATTCCGTGGTGTTGCTTGGCGGGGGCGGAAATCGAGCTACCTTCCTTGATCGGTAAGCGCCCGCTGGTGTGCCTGGGACCCTGCATACCCGAATTCAGGCAGTTGCCGGTGGACAAGTACGGGGGTATTGCAACGACGGCTAGCGTGAATTTATTTTTCGCTCATACCATCGGCAGTTGAAGCTGTCGTCCGGACGTGAAAGTATACTTATTAATTCCACATTTACATCCGGACGATAGCTTCATCTACCCATACATGTTCTTTTTCATCGTAAAAGAAAGAAGAAAAAAGAATTGAGAGGGACTTACGTCATGTTCTAAGGCCCTGCTATTCTTCGCGCTAGCTATCGGCTTGTGCCCCTCTGTACCGATGGCACTAGTGTGCACGGTGAAACTTCCATATCGGGCTCGGTAGTGCAGCCGACCACTAATTTAGCAGGGGATTCAGATAATTACCAACACGCCTCTGTATCCCTGGAGGCATGTCCAGTCAGCAGTCAGCAGACCCCACACGTCTAACGTCGTGCATGCCAAGTCGCAACGCCAAGGTGAAAAACAACTGCTTGTATATTATATCGCCTACATTTATTGCTTTTCAGACATGGTGTGTGACTCTGCATACACGCATAACCGGCTACATCCGCTCGCGAGGTCTGAATTAAGGTGGATGTGCCGGTACGGCAGCCATCTTATCAATAAACAGCTGAGAACAACCCCACCTCACACCCTGCATCTCTATATTGCTATGCACGAAAACGACTCGTGATAGCGGATGACTGAAAAAACAATGGTTTCACTTTCGGACCCCAACTTCCTTTCGCGCAGAATTGATTGCTCTAGGTGGTGTTTCACACCTCGTTTCAATGCACCAGCGGTGATTGCGTCCGCAAAAGGCATTCAACCAACAGGTGATGGCGGCAGCCAGCTCTTGGCTGTAGCCTGACAGGAGGCCGAGGTAGGAGTCTGGTTGTGAAAAAGACCATGCAGACGGTAGATATTCGCGCTTCAGTCTCTGTCCTTCACTGCCGCTCTTTGCAAATTCTTCCACAACATGGAGAAGACTTCATTCAATTTCCTGTCGTTCTTTCAGAGGAGCTTCGCTCTCTTTCTTGTCCTCCTATTCTGCCCGACGGCTTCCACTCTTCAGCTCATATACAATTCTTCGGTCCCCACCGATCTTTCCAATACCTGTTCCGAAGCGTTGTTGTCGGATGTGGCATGCGATCCGGTTGTCAAGAACTTGATCCCGGGTTTCTTTTATGGTCCTGAGACGTTGGAAAGAATCTGCACCAGTGGCTGTGAAGATGCTCTCTCAACTTACCAGAGCGCGGTGCAGGACGCATGTGGAGAGGAGATCCTCCCGGGATCCTTTGACCTCAACGTCTCAGCGCTGTGGATCCCAGGGACCTACCAGTATCTGTACGAGTCGACCTGTTTGAAGGACGGCGACCGTTACTGCAACAATGTTGCTGCACTCGCGGCTGCTTTTGCGGATCCTGGCAGTGAGTGCCCCACCTCCTACCCTGCAACTCCTACTGACGGTTCGAACAAGATAGCATGTTCAACTACTTGGATGCCATCCCATCTGGCGCAGAAGAGCCAGAGCCATGTGATGCGTGCTTCCTGAAAAGTCTTCGGCTTCAAGCCGGGTCTCCATACTTTGAAGGACCGGCAATCGCGAGCATGTCCCTTTACGAGTCTATGACGTCGAGTTGTGGTGTGACCGGGCAGCCACTGACGACCACTACTCTTGACTTCTACACGTACGTGCACGTCAACCGCGCGACCATAGTACATTGAATTGACTGTCTGTAGTCAAGAGCCGACGACGACACCTACACCTTGCGCGGGTACAACGTATTCAATCCAGCCCTCGGATGACTGCTTCAGCATATCGACCACACAAGGAATCGGAACGGCGTGGCTTCTGTCGGACAACGATCTACCGGCGTGGTGTGCCGACTTCCCCACGTCTGGGGATCTGTGTCTTGCCAATAGCTGCAAAGTTTTCACTGTGACTGCGAACGATACATGCTCGTCTATTGCCCGAGCTTCGAACATCACAGAAGCGCAGCTCCATGCTTGGAACCCTGTAAGTATCGTTGCTGTCAATGGAGACATTCGGGATGCTAATGGTTGCCGTAGATCATTGACTTTGGCTGCTACAACCTAGACAGCATGACGGGCGCACAGCTTTGCATTTCTGCCCCAGGCACTAATTTTGTGCCGCCAACAACCACGGACCTGGCTCCCATCACGCCAACCACGCCGGCGACTGTCCCGACTGACGCAGCACCCGACTCGAATCAGAACTGTGGCAGATGGTACGACGTGCAGCCGGGGGATTACTGCAACCTCCTGACGCTCAAATTCGGCATCTCACTAGACGACTTCATCTTCCTCAACCCCTCAATCAACATTAACTGCACCAACCTGATCGCCGACGAAAGCTACTGCGTGCAGGCCGTCGGCGACATCAACACCTACTCCGGCCGCCCAGGCTACACGACCGCCTCCCCAACCGAACCCTTCACCGGCACCCCCTTCACCGCGCTCCCGGACGCCACCGAAACGCCCTACGTCCGCCTCTACCCGCCGCTGCCCATCGCCAACGGCACGCGCGACGACTGCTCGGCCTACTTCGCCGGCGACGACTACCAGTTCGACCTGACGGGCACGCGCTGGGCCGGCAACTGCGAGTTCGCCGCCGTGAACTACGACGTCTCGCTCGACGACTTCGGCACCTGGAACGCGGGCCTCGCCAACGCCAGCTCGCCCGACTGCGTCTTCGAGACGGGCGTCCGCTACTGCGGCTCGTGGTACGGCCAGCCCGACAACGAGCCATCCGCCTCGACGACCACGACGACACCGCCGGACGCCACCACGACGGCTGCGCCGGGCCCGCCGGGACCGACGCATACCGGCCAGCCGGCCGACTGCGACGAGTGGCACGTCGTCGTCGTGGGCGACTCGTGCCAGAGCGTCGCCGACGAGGCCGGCATATCGCTCGCGCAGTTCCTGGCGTGGAACCCGGCCGTGAGTTCCGACTGCGTCGACAACTTCTGGCTCGACTCTGCGTACTGCGTCGGCGTGGCCAGCGACGGTGATGATCCGACGACGACAGTTCCGACCACCACGGCACCACCGACGACCACGGCGCCCACGCCCGGCGCGCCGACGCACACCGGGCAGCCCGCCAACTGCGACGAGTGGCACATCGTCGTCGAGGGCGACACGTGCGCCAGCGTCGCGGCAGAAGCGGGTATATCGCTGACGCAGTTTTTGGCATGGAATCCGGCGGTTAGTTCGGACTGCGTGGATAACTTCTGGCTGGATTCTGCGTACTGCGTTGGCGTGTCTGGGGATGACGTCTCGACGACGACCGCGCCGACGACGACGACGACGACGAGCGCAGCGGAGCCGACGGCTACGCGGCCGCCGGCGGAGTGGGTGCAGGAGGGCGCGGCGGCGAACTGCAATAAGTGGGATCGTGCGGTGAGTGGGGATTACTGCTTCGCGTTTGCAGAGCGGAATGGGATTACGATGGGGCAGTTGGCGGAGTGGAATGCGGCGCTGGGGACGAATGGGGATAATTGTGGGACAGCGTTTTGGTTGGATTATTATTACTGCGTTGGAGTGTCTGGGTAGGATCGGATCCTGGCCACCTTCTTTTCTACAGATTGAATTGGTTCATTGGAAATTTTTTTTCAAGGGGATACGTTTTTGAGAGGGCTCGTGACGAGCAACTGTATTTAGCGATCAGTAGGCTCACGAGAGTTCAAGTCAAGATTTCTTCCGCCGAGGAAATCCTGCGGTACCTGCATTTACTCTGCATTGCTGGGGTGTGGCAATAGCTCAGACCACCTGCCTATTCCAGGGCCTATAGCGGTTGCCCAGACGACACAAATCAGCCCCCAGACTTGGCATTTCTTTATAAGTGCGCTAGGGCTGGCACAGATGGTCTCCACAACCTCCACAATGGCGAGTCTACCGCAGGAGCTCTTGGAGCGCATCGTGTCTTTCGCCGACCGGCAAACCAACGCAAATCTTCTCACCGTGTCGCGCAATTTCCATGTCGCCGTCGAACGAGTCGAATTTCCGAGGAGCATTGATGTCAATTGCCACAACTTGGACAAACTACTGGAATTGTATCATGGCCATCGACTAGCCCTGTTGCGGAAAGTGACGTTTGAAGTTTCCTTCCCCGAGCTCAAACATTCTCCAGAAGCGCCTCTCGCGTGCCGAGAGACACCAGAAGAACTGCAGGCCATGGACAAAGACTTCACAAGGCAGATCAAGGCACTCTTCAAAGCCCTCGACACCCTCCAGGAAAGAGCCTCCCCCTCCTCTTCCGAATCCCAGCTCCGCCGACTCTCGCTCGAAATCCAAATGGCGCGCCAAACCGACGACGGCAACAAGCCGTGCCACCACCGCCGCTTCACCAGCTGGCGCCTGCGCCTGCTCGACCCTGACAACACGCTCCCAGCGCTGCCTTCAGTACACTCCTTCCGCTTCCAAGCCAAATCCCACGCCCACTACAGCCCCTTCGACCACCAGATCCGCCCCGTCGACCTCTGCGCCATCCTCGCCATCGCCGCCAAGCTCCCCAACCTCGAAGACCTCGACCTACCCTACCTCTACGAGCGGCCTCCGCCGTGCCACTACGACGCCATCTGCGACCACTACGACAAGCCCTGGCCCGGCCCGCTCCGCGACGCCCGCCACGACTTCGCCCGCCGCATCTTGTCTTCCTCCTCTCCCTCCGACCTGCGGCCCTCCCTCCGCACCGCCCGCCTCCACTTCTTCGAAGTCCAGCAGCACGGCCCGAGCTTCGACCAGCGCTGTCGCCGTGGCGGGAAGTTGCTGCTGCCCGACCTCGTCCACCCGCACCCCACCGACCCCCTCAGCGCTGCTCTGCGCCGCTTTTCCCAAGGCCTTGTCGAGCTCGACCTGCGTGCTACGGCTGACGAGACGCTGTTCTGGCCGGCGTCGACGCCAGCAGAAGCAGCAGGAGAAGGAGGGGAAGGAGGAGAAGGAGGAGAAGGAGGAGGAGGAGCATCAGGAGGAGGAGCAGAAATGCCGTACTGGCCGCGCCTCAAACGCATGCGCGTCGAGCTCAACATCGCGCGGCCGGACGGGTCGTACTGGTTCACCGGCCGCCAGAGCGACGACAGCAGCAACAGCAGCAGCAACGAACGCGGTTACCCGGTCGACCCGCACTCCTCCTCCTCCTCCTCCTCCTCCTCCTCCTTCTCGCAACACTACCCGCCAATAGGCCCGGACGCAGCAGACGAAGAATGGGACCGCGTATGGAACCGCGAATGGGCGCCACGGACCGGCTGCGGCATGAGCGGCATGGAAAGCGTGCGCGAGTACGTGTTTCGCGTCGCGCCGGCTGTAGAACACGTCGAGCGCTTGCTGACGGCGTTCGCGCGGGCGGTGCGGCGCATGCCGGTGCTGCGGGAGGCGGAGGTTTTTGCGGTGTTGACGAAGGAGGGGTGTCGGGGTGGGGAGGACGAGGAGAGTGATGAGTGGGATAGTGATTTTGATGAGGATGATGGTGGGGGGGATGTGTTTGCGTGGGGGGTGAGGTATGTGGTTGACGACGGGGGGGAGAGGAGGGTGGAGTGGAGGGTTGGTGATGCGTGGAGCCCGGGGCGGGAGGGGTTGGATGGGTGTGGGGCGGGGGTGAGG
>JAUJDW010000276.1:0-16191 GCA_030512325.1 Lasiodiplodia hormozganensis
CTGCACGTCAGAGAGCGCAGAACACAATATCCAAGACAGCATCAATGGGGAGAGACCTGAAGGTGATGTGGCATCAGGAGTACCCTTTAGTGGTGTAGAGTTCTAGTCTGACCTGGCTCATTCCCATCTTGATGTTGTTGACTGATTGCGAGATGGCTGAGTGGAACTACTAAAGATTATAATTTCTAATCATGCGCCTTTGCTATCGGAATGCGAACCAGTACTATTTAGGTAGCTTGTATACCGCCCACATATTGCTTTATAATTATTGCAAGGGATCAGAATTTTGTTTGATGCCTACTTTTGGTAGGCTATAGTTTTGTTCCAGCAAATTACCAAATTACCCACCTACTTACCGGATTACCCAGATTTTTGGTTTTTATTTCCTTAAATTATTCTTTATATATTTATAATCCATTAAAGTTCTAATTGAACTAGTAAGAATCATAACTAAAATAAAATATAATAATTGAAGAAAAATAGTAATACTATATTTATCTAAAGAAATTTTCAGTTATTTTTTACAATATTTGTCGTGATTTCTAGCTAACGTAGAGAAGCTATAATAATAAAATACTAAAACGTTTAAACTTACTCTATAGCTCTGCATAGTTTTTATAGAATAATATTAAACTTTTGTAGAAACATTTGAAAAAAATAATAATAAAAAGACTCCCGGATAATTCGGTAAATAGGTGGGTAAGTGGGTAAATAACATTCAAACGGTGGGTAATTTAGTAATTTGCCGATTTTTTTCCCCGCCAGCTTCCGGCGGCTCCAATCGACTCCTTTGGGTACTATCTCGTACTCAAATTAAGATAATGCTTACACTCAGCAATAATTTTTGCCTGCCGTCTCTTCAAGCCATATTCTTAGGCTCTTGCTAGCGTAGCGGTTGATAAACCTACCGATACTTCAGGCAGTTACAGTCGCTTGCAAGATCGGTTTCACCTCATCTCGACTAACGTAATTTTATAATCTAAGCCCAGTTCATGTGGATAGTCTTGAACAACGTGTTTCTCATTACACAAAATTTTGTCGTTTGGGTATTACTAAATACTTGTGACCTTACCTTAGAAAATGGCCGAGTTCGCAGCCAAAGCTCTTGAAATTGTTTGACGTCTCTCCCTTGGCGGCGAGAAGCCCATCTTGCCAAGAGATAAAAAGGACATAGTGGCTTCAAGCAACTCAGATTCTGTGTACACGTCAATATTCCCCATAATACTCTATGAATTGTGTGCTATGACCACCCTTAAATACTTAGGACTCTTTCCTACCTAGAAAATTCCGTTCGCATCATCGCTTTTGCACCTCATTTTCGGAGAGCCTCCTTTCATATCGTAATAAGATCCTCCGACCACAGCACCGCCATGAAGCTTGTACTAGGGGTGGTTATCTCTCTAAACTTTATTGCCAAAACGTCAACATTCTTACGTAGAAACTAAGTACTTTTATTATACTTGATATTTTTTTTTAGCTTCTTTACTATTACGAAAATATCAAAGATAATTGAATTTTAGTCTGAACTTTTTCGCGTAATAAAAATGTTGCTTCTAAAAGAGATTTTAGCTGAATAAGTTAATATTCTCGCCGCAGAAAAATTTATTATTTATTGCAACTAGTAACTACAAATCTAAATATTATTATTTAGATACAAAAATACTTACATCTTAATTACGTTGACGTTGTACAGCGGTCAAAATATAGTGGGTTTTTTTTTAAGTAAAGATGTGCTGTTTGGGCCGGAAAGGTGCTATTCGGTCCGGTCGGCGCGAAAGGGGTGCTGCTTGGTAATTATCCCCTTGTACTACAGACGAGAATTATAACTCTTATTAGCGCCTTAGAGTCCAACAGCAATGCTGAAAATCATCATCAGCCTTGTGGCTTCTGCGGGGCGCAAATTTATGCACGGTAAATTACTGAATTACCCACATTTCGATTTTTATTTTCTGAATTACCCACCTATTTACCGAATTACCTAGATTTGTGTTTAATTGTTTTAGAATATTTTCGCAAAGATAGTTTATTTTTTTTATAAAATTATATCGTTTTATATTTTATTTCTAGACACTTTATATTATATTTTTAACATTTTATATTTTTTATTGAAATAGCTAAATATTTCGTTGATTATGTACGTTTTTATTATATTAAATGAATTACTATACTTGATTCTAGCTACACTCTTTACTGACTAATCAAAAATTTAATAAATAAAATATTTATAGGAATATTTTAAAAAATCTGGGCAATTCGCTGAATAGATGAGTAATTCGGAAAATAAAAATCGAAATGTGGATAATTCAGTAATATGCCGCTTTACATAATTAAGATAAAAAAGGTTAAATTTTCCATTTCGTTGAAATTCCACAATGTTTTTTTTTAAAAAAAAAACATGGGTTTTGGTGGAAGGGTCGTTTTTGGGCTAGCGGGGTCGCAATTGGGTTTTTGAGGTAAACACAGGTCATTTTCGGTAACAGCCCCTAGATCAAATCTGTATCAGTTAGAAGAATGAGCATGAACGAAATAATCAGGTTGCTCAAATGGCAAGCATCTACGGGAGCGCAGATGAAGTTATTGCATGGCTGGATCGAGCTACTGCCCGGAGTGACCATTGGCTTGATATCATCAGATACTATCATATACCACTAATAGTGAGATCTGACGAGTATCCCAAATTCTTGGGTGAGCTGACTTCAAATCCATACTGGTGTCGGGTCTAAATCAGACAAGTGATACTCGCATGGAAACTCACAATTACAATCGGGGAAAGGGATGTTGAAATCGAAAGACTTCAGCCGTGTCTGGAGGTTTGGGCGATTCATGCAGATTCTAAAGCGGATTCCCAAGCTAATTTTGGGATCACACGTATGTTGAAACTAGTTTCATGTCGCGCCTCACACCTCGAAGACGAATTGGATTGGCTAGCTGTAATGGCGCTTGCAGAATTCGCTACGTGTCAAGAAACTCTTGACTACGTATATGGCTTCAACAGTCTAGTCGCTCGGGAGTACACTATTGAAATCGATCACGGGGCAGCACTAGAACACCTATTTTTCCTAGTTATGGAAGCCAGTTACCGATCTTTTACCATCAAGCGGAAGCGCATGGCTCTTCAAACGCAGTCGGCATCTTTGAATGAGAGTTCTCAGGGTATGGTGTTTCATGATTTCGCGAGATTATTGCAGCAACGCCTACGCTTGGTCGATGACCAGGAGGTGAATGCGTTTCTACATTGGAGCATTCAGGAAGAAAGTCTACTGAACGATCCCAGATACCTAGATCATATAGAGTACATGTTACGCAGAACCACTGTACAGCTTCCGATGGCTGAGCATGATGTATATATGGCACAGGATAATGTGTTCAGAATTATCTCATAGCTAGACTTTACGAATGTTCTAGAGCAAAATTGGAAGCGAAAGCGTCCCACCTAGCCCCAGGAAGACGCCAAAGGTAAAACTCACTTGGAAGCAGAGGAAGTAGTTGTTAAGATTAGCTCGTCTGAAGAGCTTAAGTCATGAAGAATTAGTAGTTTATAGGGTGCGATCAACTTTTATGATTTTGAGCCTGCATATCGCTCAAGGGATGGGTCGAGACAAATGAACTCGGCTCAATATGATTTCAGCTCAATCAATTACCTGAAACCAGTGCGTCATCTTATTATAGCTGTTATTCACGTGATGATTCCAGATTATCGCACTGTACTTCCTTTGCCCTAGTGCTGGATGGCATTTCTCAAAAGCCTGAGGCCAGTCACTTCTTTACTAGAGGCTTGAACGTCATGTAGATCATGGAATGCTCGTGAGTAATACTAAGAATGGCGAAGGTAGAGAGCTGATTGGCACAGAATTTTCGAGATCAGAAATTCGCAACGAAAGCTTTCAGAGGGCTTTCTCTTCCATTAAGCTGAGATACTGTTGGATTCAGGCGTTTGGTTCTTTCAAGCGTCTTCCGTGTGCACAACGACGGAGGGTAGAGAGAAAGACATTGCCGCGTGCTGCTAGTGCAGTGTATATTTTAGAGACGTTTAGAGGACGACTTTACGCCAACACCTGGCTGACTCTGTCCATATTACTGTAGCTTATTTTGATAATAGCGATGGGGACGACGAGTGAGAGTCTGCTTTGAGCACAAAGAAAGCATGCACGTAGCTGCCCATGGCGACTTTTGAAACCTTATCCCATTGCGTCACAGTCGCTCTGATTCCGTGATACGTTACAATACGGGGTATGCATCACAAATATAACTAAAAAGGAATACATAAGCATGTTAAGAGAGGTGCATATTTCGCGCTCAAATTAATCTTCCGGCATATTACTGAATTACCCACATTTCGATTTTTATTTTCTGAATTACCCAGGTATTTACCGAATTACCCAGATTTTTTAAAAAATTTAATTTTTCTAAGATATTTCTACGAAAGTTTAATATTAATTTATAAAAATTATATAGTTTTATAGCACTTGTTTAGACGCTTTTATAATATATATTTGATAAAATTTTTATCTTATATATTTCGGCTAGAATTTAAGAAAAGCTTATAGTAGAAATAGCTAAATATCTCGCTTAATATATATATATATTTAATTTCAATCTAAGTTTTATACGTAGTTTTATCTATACTTTTCAGTAATTAAACGAGAAATTTAATAAATAAAAATCTTAGAAATTTAATATATAAAAATCTTAGAAAATTATTTAAAAAAAAATAAAAATGTAGGTAATTGAGTAAATAGGTGGGTAATTTAGAAAATAAAAATCGAAATGTGGGTAATTGAGTAATTTACCGTTAATCTTCGGCGAGCCAGGGCGAAACGGATTCTGAGTACTATAAGCATCCCATCTCCCCAGGACAGCCGCTCATGGGGGAACCACGTTCCTAACAACTCGAGGGTATGCACTTGATCATAACAACTACCATAGTACTTGATATATCTCGCTGTTTTTTTTTTTTTTTTTTTTTGAGAGCTGCAGACCATGACTGAATGAAGTGGCTATAAGACTTTTTTCGTGTTCCTAAGCAGCACTATATATTTTCCACTCGTTCACTCGGAAGTATGGAGGGCATCAATACTGTCCGACATTGGTGTGCTCATTGAAAAGACATAAATTCACTCTGACGCCTTGGAACAGCCCTCTTCTCAATTATCTTCGCTTTCATTAGCTGCTATCTAATCTGTGCGCGGGTGGTTGGAGAAATACAAAACTCCGCCGAAGCACTAACATTTTTCATTGTTGAGAAACGTGGTGCGCAGATCACTGGTGAAACACGTTATCCAATAAAAATGACAGAGATGGCTCAGCTCATTTTCCAGTACCACTCATCCTCTACAGTAAATATGAAACTGAGTACCTGCCGGTTTCAAGTAGATGTCATCATACACAGGCAATTTAAGAGATTCAAGTTTTATGTTAAATCTCCTGCGAAAATAACCTACAATCACCCTCACTCATGGATGAGTAGCGTCCCAGGATTATAGGGATTATGTAGAGTAGTCAGAGGTTTGGACTGCTTGTGCCATTTAGTGGCGGACCGTGGAGACCCTGACAATCGCCAAGACTAGTAGAAGGCAGAGAGAAGAAAATGGCAGCAGAGGTGTGAGTGCTACGTGAGAGTGTGAAGGTAATGCAGAAAATTGAGGCTCTCTTGGCCGGTTTTCCAGGGTTTCGCCATGCCCCACGGCCACCGTACAGCTCGGTATCCCCGACTTCCATATTGCACACATGCCAGCGGCCATCATACTAATGCTACCATTCGACGCTGTAAGATATTCAATTGCTTCCTGTTCTTATATTACAGCCCTCTAGTAAGCGCTGTAGCAGCCGATAGCACGGCCAGTAGGATGGCCATGCTAACCACTTGTACGCTTAGCAGTAACAAATCTTTGTGCAGATATGATAGTAATAGAGATTGATACACTTTCTGGCTTACATAGACTATATGGAAAAGGCGCACTAAGAAGTACTGTTCAAATACATGAAGATTCCGGCTCATCGAACGCCCAGGCATTTGGAAGCGATAGTAGAGTGCAAAAGTCTACCTGGCGAGGGAAACAAAAAAAATCTAGATCTCTAAAGACAGTGAAACATGAAAGCCATCTTTACCTTAATCCTTTGACTATACTACCTCGCGACTTCCATCGAGAGTAATTTCCTAGGTGTTCTGGGTTCCCCTACCAGCGGAGCAGAAAGCATCGGGGCCCTTATATTTGAGACCCGATTGCCTCCATACTACTAGCTTTCTCCTTCTCCTGCTATACTACAGTCACATCTACTCTAGCAGCCCGTAGTACTTCAAACAGCCTCTAAACGTCGACGCTATGAAAGGCAACTGGAAGCTGCATCTTTCAACGCCCGAAACCTTGGTTGCCTTCTTTTCGTTGACGTCTGCACACCTAGCATATTTTGCTTCACTTGTATGTCAAAATTGCCAATGGCTCGGACTCTAGCACTTGTAGTAGCACCGATCTGTAGGGATGGCTAGTAGGCTTGCTCAACCAACGGACCCCGTTACTTAAACGTTGTTCTTCATTCCACTTATCCGGTGTTCATCGACATGGACCGTAGTGCGGTTCCTACCCAGAATTTCCAACTTGTCGGCACTGTGTCCCTTGGCCGAATGCTTCTGGTAGCTCCTCTCGTCCTCGGATTGCTCGGGCTCTTTGCGATACCACGGCACCTGGCTTCTTTCGTAGCTTCTTTGTTCTCCGACGCTCACTACAGCCGTATGTGGGTGTCTCTTGGGGTTTGCAGTACCGACGGCGTTGACGAGGTCGAGCTTAACCGTAGGTGGCATCATGGCGGAGCTCTTTGGAGCACGTTAGCGTACGTGGCGCTGATCTATAGCTATGGGCGTGGGGTTCTACGCGCCAGCTCTATGGAAGCAGCTGACTGCTTGTACATCTTTCTGATGCGCTCTCTCATCTTCGCCTGCGTTTCCTTCGACATTTCCAGGCGTTGGACGGTTGGCTGCCACGGTGGAGAGTCCGATAGTCGAGGGGTCCCAAAGGCGCGCAGTGCGTTGCAACGCGCCAACGGTCGCGTATCCGCTCTCGCCGGCTTCGTCTACGAACATTGTAAGGTCGATGCAGTCGAATCATTGTTCAAAATCTGGTTAATGGCAATCACCTGTGTGCGATCGATTTTTTTATGGGCGGCACCTGAGGACGCGCTGTGCCAGGGCGGATGGGGTTTCATTGACCGCTCCTCCTGTGGTGCAGGAGCTGTGCGCATCACGTGAGCAAATTATCCGTGCAGTAGATAAATGTGGCGACGCTGCCGCCTACCTTCGATCACCCCAACAAATACTCCCTACAATCACCATGAATGACGGCAACGAGACCATCCAAAACCAGATTAACGATTTTGCACAGACTCTTGTATCTGAGCAAAGCCTTGAACTTACGATCGAACATGTCTATAACTTTCTTATACAATCCGTCAAACACTTGTGCAATGCCTTCCCAGGAAAGGCCGATACAATCCAAGCAGAGCTCAAGAGCAAATTCATGGACGTGCAACTCTATGCAGAGACGTATTCCTTACATCTCAGCGAAGCTCAGTCCAGTGCACTTCGGCAAGCGGGTACGCTCACGGCCGTCGGTAAGCACATGTTTCCGACATCTCAACCTGTCTAACAGTATGGTACTAGCTCAAGTCGAAGCTCCAAATGGCGACGAAAACACCCGTCCGGATCATTGTACCGATTCAAGCGAGGCACAACGACGTGTGCCGTTCGACCAGCCGATCGAGAATCCAAGCATAACTGAACGCATCTTGGGGAATAACACCGAAGACCCTACTCAGGAGGGAGTTGTTTGCGAAAACAATGATCGACAGAGCCAGCAATTGTTCCTTCCGGGGAGTCGTCAAACTCTCAAAGCATCAGGAAGCCATGCTTCCTGTCAGCCATCCTCAGCAGATAATCAGAGCCACACCAATGCTGAGCACCACGACGACGATGATCTTCACACGCTAGAGAGGAATGGCGATCTACCTACGTCTGTCCAGCAGAAAGTCCGACCTGCAGATGTCCTGAACGACATTCAGCCACCTCAGAGCAAGCAGCAGGATCTCGCCCCGGAGAGCGACCCAGCAGGCTCTTCCTCACAGCCAAAACCACCTGGTCCAGAAGATGAAATTCGGTACGAGATGCAAGATGACATATTGCAACTTCTTCCGACAGAGAATCAGTATCGAAACTTCCCCCGTCTCATTCAACTGGCGAGAGAACTGGGTGCACATCAGACGGGGGCTTTCAAGATTTTAGTGCCGAATAGTAGTATTCGCTATGCGCTGTCTCCTCCTGATAGCGACTTCAAGGCCATGCAAAACTGGTTCTCAATACAGTCTCGGGACAACGGGACATTCCAAGTCACGAGATCATCACGGAGGGCACGTCTACCCTCTACGTGTGGGGACAATACAGATGCCACAACGGACGACTCTGTACGAAGATTCGAGTCACTCCTTCAAACCCCCGACTGGTTCCAAGATGTTGAGTATTGCGTCGACCTCGACGCTAGTTCAGGAGAGGAACGCCGTCGACTTGGTCTCCCGCTAGACTCGCCAATCTTCCCTTTGGAAGGTAACAGACTGTCTAAGACCAGAACAAATATCCCGGGCATACATACACCTTATGCATATTGGTCTGGGTCGAAGTTTGGCGCTCCGTTTGCCATGCACGTGGAAGATTGCTGGTTAAGTTCTGTGAACTACCTCTATACTGGAGAGAAGATATGGTTCATTGTGGAACCTCAGTCTCTCAAGACTTTGGAAGACAAACTCAGAATTGAATCGCGAAAAGCATCATGTTCTCAATTCCTCCGTCACGACGCCAGCTACAGTCCCAAGTCCTGTCTCGAGGAGTGGGGTGTCTCTTACAAAGTTCTGAGCCAAAAGCCCGGCGAAATCGTTTACACATTCGGTCGCGCATATCACCAAGGCTTCAGCACTGGCCCAACCATTGCAGAAGCCGTGAACTTTGCAGAAGAAGACTGGACGGTGGACGGGTATCAATTTTGCAAAAGGAATTGCCCACGTGGTTCAATATTGAGTGGTATGATGGATGTGTGCAGTGAAGGAGAATTACAGAACGATCTGGAAGAAGACGATGATGATGGAGATGAAGGTGACGGCTACGATGCAGTAGCTGAGAACAGAAAGTGGAAAGAGAATGGGATAGGCAAAGGGAAAACCCCAAGCACGAGTAAGAAAAGGAAATTTGAGAACGAGGCGATTTCAGAGAGAGAACAGAAGCGAAAGGCCACTGTCCTGAAGCGAAGGGCTACTGTCCTGGTTCGACACGTTGGAGTCCAAGAAGCCGCTTTACCACCAAAATTCCTCACGCCGGTCGAGATTCTTAAACAATTGGCACTGGCACCAGCACCGATCAAAGACGAAAATGTTCAGACCCTAAGCTGGTATTTCTTCAACATCGGCAGCCCTCAGGCATTGCTTAAGCTTCGTGAAGCCTTTATTGCTTCACGAACACGCAAAAGCTCCTCACCACAGGACTTAGCCGATGCGACTGGTCACATAGTACGTTCACTTGACACTCTCGATGATCAGCAATTCGCAATAGCGATCCTTCGGCGCTATTATCTTGTCCGCCTTGTGCAACATCGTGACGATGCGGTCGCGGCTTATCAAAAGCAAAAGCCGACGCGAAACCGTGCGCAAGGACCAAGCGAACGTTACTTGACACTAGCGATAGACGATTTGATGGAGCAAGCTTATCCGACTCTCTCGAGGGATGACAGTGAGTACAACAAACGCCGAAAATCGCTCCAGAATAGGATTAGCAGCGGACGAAATTGGCACGAGCTAGTCAAAGAATTTGGCTACGGTATACTTGCTTTGGTGCCTATATCGGAAGAGAACCCAAATTCTTCGTAAGTAAGCCCACAGGCAAACAGTACTTGAGACTCACGCAGCACAGGTTTGAAAGACTCCCAAGACCGGTTATACAACACCTCATCGGTTTTCTGAAAGATCACCGCGGAGAGTTCCTTCGTCAAGTCAGTGAGCTCATCAACGATCACTTGCTCAAAATCATCAACGGCGAAGAAAAAGATCGAAAATACCGTTTCGAGCAGGAAGACTACGACATCCTGAACATGACTATCGATTCGCCGCAGTTGCTCGAGCTTTGCGGCGTAGAGGAGACATAGTTGGCTCCTTTTTTTAATCGTTCTATGTCGATCATCACCATTGAGCTGTTCAGGTTTTTCTTTTTCACTTGTCATTCACTCCTAAGTTGTTTCCGCTTTCTCTGAGGCTGTCAAAAACAAACATTCCGTAATCGCAGGTTTGATGAAGCTCTTGAATCAGAGGGTACCTTCAGAGCAGACTTTGATAAAAGCATTCTAGTAGGGTTGGTTGCATCACTTTAGCATATCAAGGTGATTTTGTGGAGACATATTAGCATTGTAAAAGACTCCGCGAGGCGAAAAGAATGAGACTACTGGCTTTTCAAGCGTCTGTGTGTGCATCCCTTACCATCTTGCTCAAGACCATTAGTTTTCCTTGTCTTTTCTACTACTAGTAGGTGGTACGTTACTAGATGGCATTTCGTCTTGCCTTGAGTTCTGAGGAAGGCAATCTATTGGAATAAAAGGCTACAAAGTTGACGTTGATAAGATTGCGCCTTTTCGCAGCATATCCTAAGCAACCTCACAGGCCACCCTTCCCGGGACATTTCTCGGAGTTCATCTTATTAGTGAAGGATTTGTCGCCTTGGCAAATTATCCGCTTAATTCTGGCAAGGCGGCATAATAGGAGAGCGGTATATTCTAAGGAGCTGACCTGGTGAAGAACATCAATCCGATTGCGCTATATAGCCGTATCGTATGGGTCTGGCCATCCTCTTCCCGGAAGCGTGCGTGCTTTGAGAGTCTTGCGGATACCTGCGTGTGGGATGAAACCGTGCTTCGCGTGTTTGGTCGGTGTTCGAATATGCGGTCAGCATACAGACCCATCTCCGGCCGTGATTCCTTTTGATGCGTTATCTGAGTGCCGATCTGGGTAAGCTATTACCTGACAGGGCTTTCAAAACGTTTTTGCTAGAAGTAATCGACTCAGTTATTCTTCAGCCATAACTTCTTGGGCGGCACAGCCCATGCGGACAGATTGTGAACGACATGGGCGCTCGGGATGATGGTGAGCCAGTCACTCCATCTGGTGAGCGTGAGACTTCAATCCGCCTGTCCAAAGGGTCTACAATTGCCTTTAACTCCATCGGGTGGCAAGAGTCTCACTGTCAACCGCTCAAACTTCACTTGTGCCCAGGAGGGAACATTTTCCTCTTTGCGCGAACAAATATCATAAAATACCGGTTTTGTTGTCTGATACCAATGAATTAGTGGCTGGTGATTGGGGCTTCAAGAAACCCGGGTTTCTGGGTCCCCGTTTAGGACGGTCTGTATCCGATGTTTCGAGTGAGCACCAGGAGAATAAGGAAAGGGAAAAAAACACTGGAACTGTGGAACGTGGAGGAAAATTGCTTCCCTGAAGATGAAGCGAAATATCTGAATGTTAGATTTTTCCCGCTTCTTAGCAAGTTTGGTAAGGAAATAATGAGAGTTGGTCTTCAATTATCTTTACTGCGTTATCTAATAAGATCTCAAAGTCAATGCATTTTATGTATACCTCCTACCTCCAACTCCGAGGTTTCTCGCTTATTGGTGTCTGCCAGTTCCAAACCCAGTAAAGCGTATATATCGTGCCAGATTCCAACTTGGACGGCAGGAGTGCTTCAACACCACACCACAAGTCTATACCTTCCTTTTCTGTGTGCAGTCGATGTGGTAGAGTCTGGCCCGTTGCTGATCACGGACTACCGTTGACTTGATAGCATTTGCCGTCATCAAACGGAATTTTCGCCACAGTAATTCTCCCTCATCTCCACCGGTAGCATCCCTGTTCTGTACTCTATAGAGATATTCATAAGTGTACTATTGTGCTTGGAACCATTTGTACTTTAAAAAAAAAAAGGTCTTAACTATCTTTTACCGTTTCGAAGGCGGCTCTCAGACAAACGGTGCTGTCATGGCCCGCCTCGTTTGGTCTCACTACAGCAAATCACTCAAATATCGGATTTTTCAAATTAGTTACCGAAACATCAAGAATATTACTCAAAAATTAGGTTAATATATCTCTGCAGAATTGCAACATAATTTTATAAAGATTATATCATTCTATAGTGTATTTTTTTAGATGCTTTTATATTATATTTTGTAATTTTCATAATCTTCATATTTTAGCTAAAATTGAAGAAAAACGTACAGTAAGAATAGCTAAATATCTTTTTAAACATACACGGTTTTTATACATTTTTTTGTGTTATACTTGGTTTTAGCTATAATTTTACTAATTGAATTGAAAACTTATATCTAAAAGAAATTAAAAATCCGGGTAATTTGGTAATTAAGTGGGTAATTTAGAAAAGAAAAATCCAAAAAAAGGGTAATTCAGTAATTTGTCGGGGTTAGATAGTCGGTTGCATTTATCTACAGTTCATGAAGTGTTTGCGCGAGACGTGTCCTTCAAGCTGTTCCCACCAATTGCAAGTAATAAACATATGGAGAAGCAAGAAAAACAGCGATCATTCACAAATCATGAGCTTGACACCATGTCAAGCATCGTGAGTATTTCATGCGCGCGCATAAAGCCAAAACAGGTGGCGAAAGCAACTCACAGGCGGCACAGACGACCCGCAGGCGGTCCAGGCGTCGCTTCAGCCAGATAAGGCAATAAAGTACGGTTTAAAGGGTCGTTTTGGGCTGGAGGGCCATAATTGGGGATTTTTATATGGATACGTGTCGCTTTTGGTATTTACCTTTTCTAAATACTTATAAGTGTAGCTGGATATAAAAATTGATAGTTTATCACGTTTAAAAAAAAGTCATATTCAAAAGAAAAATTTGCTAAACAAGTTAATATACTCGTAATAGAAGCTATTATTTATTACTAAAATAAACAAATTGAAATATGAATACTATTAACGTATCTCACAAGCGAGTGTGCTACCCAACCAAGAAAACGGAGAACCTCGGCTTCGACCAACAATGCATCCACCGACGCACACAAAATCCGTCCCAGATGATTTTGGCGAAGCAGGCTATCGGTGACGGTCAGATCCAAAGCAATCGGCTCGCTGCAACGGCAAATTACTCGAATATCAGGTTTTAAGAATTAATTACCGAAATGTCTAAGATATTACTAACATATCAGGATAAGATATATCGGTAACTTGCAAAAAATCTGACATATAATAATACAAATACCTGACATCTCAGAAATAAGAACGTAATTAATGACATTTCAGTAAATGTTAAAAAATCGACTTGGAACGGCCTAGTTTTAAAATGATTGTTATAGTAAATTACTATTGTATGTAAATTACTATAAAAAACCCTTTGATTGGGCTATTTTAAGTCGAATTTTGCAGTAAAAAAATAAAATGGGCTACTACTAAATGCACCTCTTTTCAATGCGAAAACCCCAAATGCACCCATCTGGCCGAAATGCACCTCTTTTCATGCTCACTACGTTCGAAGTTATTGTATATACGCCTAAATACCTCATTTAGCGATAGTAAATTACTAGCGCAAGCCTCAGCGACGCCTAGTGACGCGGCGTTGGGCCGTACAGGCACCGGTGAGGCGGTGTTAGGCCGTGCAAGCACCAGATGGGCGGCCTTGAGGCGGCGCAGGCGCTATCTGATTGGTGGTTACGCTCGGCATATTACTCAATGACCCACATTTTGATTTTTATTTTCCGAATTACCCACCTGTTTACTCAATTACCCACATTTTTAATTGTTCTAAAGTATTTTTATAATTTATTAATTTATCAAAATTCTAATAAAATAACTAAAAGCTATAGTTAAAATAATATAAAGTACTTTAATAAAAATAGAAAAAATACATATATTTAAGTAGAAATTTCAGCCATTTTTACTATAAGTTTTTCTTACATTTTAGCCGAGACATACGAGATAAATTATTATGAAATATATTATAAAAGAGTCTAAATACGCTCTATAAAACTATATAATTTTTATAAAAAAAAGTATAATACTTTCGCGGCGATATTTAAAAAAAATTAAAAAATCTAAAAATCTGGGTAATTCGGTAAATACCTGGGTAATTTAGAAAACAAAAATCGAAATGTGGGTAATTCAGTAACTTGCCGGGAGATTACTGCTAATGATAGTTTCCCTCTATTATCAGGCATGATCCTCCTACTAACATTTTACAAGATACAAATACAGATGTAGGTTTATCTGCTCAAAATTGAGGGACGCAATCCGACAACGGTAAAACCCAGATGGTTCTATTGATCTCCGCACCGGAACTTCAGGACACCCAAACTTTAACTTTACAAATTAAGGAGATAAATGTACTGTCGCGGAGAGGGTCGACTTATTTTATTGCGCAGAACTCAAGTAAGTAGACTGGAGAATCAGTGCGTACCTATCGATAGCTAACTGGACCAGACTCAAAGAGACATCACAGCGTGCCAGCAAGTATACAACAATACCGTCCTTCTGTCGATTAGTTGGGCTTCTTATACAGAGGGACAATACAAGGCGAGCTGTGTCTCGAGCCTCGCTTTCGGGAGCTGAAGAGGAGACCTTTGGACCACAGCAGAGCGGCAGTCTTTGTCCTTGCGGAAAGCTTTTGTCAACGGTTTTGACCCCAACTTTAAATCTATAATTTGGAACGTGGTGCTTTTTGCACAAAATCTACGTAGCCTCATGGACTCCTGCGAGGGTGAACTGCATCGACTGATTACTGCTGCACTGCAATGCCCCTTCCCAGATGCAGCTGGTGATTAGTTTCTCTCGGGACCAAGTAGCAAATCTGAAGGCTCTGTACCTACTGATGCGATATTCATGAAACTTTTCAACTGCTACTGTGGATTGAAAATCCTATGTTGATGCTGCCACACAGCAAAATGTCAACTTTGACGCGTGAAATCAGTCAACACCTCCCTACTAACAAGACTACTAACCTCCCCTCCGGTGTGACGAAAACCCCTGTGTGCCGAAAAAGGCCCAAGGTACTTCGGACTTGCAGCAGTTTTATAGAAGTATCTGTATAGATATTCTCATAGAACTATGCTAGACATATCCCACGCCCATTTCAACTGCTTGCAAAGTGTTTCAAATTTAATATTACATAGGCGTGGTTCTTCTCTTGCCTAATTTCTACAGGATAAGGTTTGATGTCGCGAACGATATTGCTCTACTACAGCACCACGAATGCTTTTTTTCTACTAAAAAAAAAGCTAGCCAGAGAGGTTTATATACCCTTTAAAGTTGAAGCACGTACTGGGATACTATTAGCAGCAGGGTGCGTGGTGTAGCAGAAGAATCCGCCACGCAGCTAGCTGCAATGTATTAAACAGCAGTTACTAAGCAGACCGGCCGTGGGAAGTTGGTTATCTTATTGGATAATAGAGGGCTGAGTCGTGCGCTTCAAGCGAGCGGGAATGAGAAGACGAGCTGACCTAGCTTTACATATATTACAGCTAGCCGTAATTGGCCAAAGCTACGTTAACAGGTACCGACCTGTGTGGCGAACTCGCCTCCTACATCACGTACATTATTACTAATGACGTTCTAGCATTATGAAATAGTCTCTACAATAGACTAGTCTCCTACGTAAGATTTTGTAGAGAAAAAAGGAGTGATGGAGATGTTGTAGAAGGGAGTTATCGTTTGTGGCCCCAGCGTGTACTTTGCAGAAACCGCGGCAAGAGGACAACCACCCTTGTGTAAATAGTACACCGGAGAGTCACAAGTAAGGAGAAGTATCTATAAAGCGCATTAAAGCTAATTTTAAAAGCGTATAAGCAAAGTCGCATCTTCTAAGTTGCTTGAAGTTCAAAGTACCTCGGTCATTTTTCGGTACACAGGGTTTTTCGTCACACAGCAGAGGGGATCCTGTTGGATTTCGAGCTATTTGTTGCTCGATCTTATCCGGTACGGGGCTCTCTGTTCAAAGAAAGAATGAAATGCGTGGCGCAGTGTCCCTGAGGTCCCTTGGACGAACCGGCTACGAGTTCACACTCTAGATGTTTTTTGACGGCATTCCCTTTTTTGCCGATACGTCCATGACCATGGCTTTCGTCGTTGTGCCGGCCTCGGTGATGCTAGTGTTACCCGGATGAACTTGGAGG
>JAUJDW010000277.1:0-15829 GCA_030512325.1 Lasiodiplodia hormozganensis
CACCCCCAACATCCCCCCATCCCCTCATACTCACACACCTCCCCCAACAGACTACGGCGAATCCCACTACATCGGCCCCCTCGCCTCCAAGCACTACGACGACGGCAACTCCAAGTGGACCAACGACATGCCGCACAACGGCTGGTCCACCCTCGCCGCCCCCTTCATCGCCGCCTACAAGGCCGGCGCCACCTCCGTCTCGGCCTCGCACGTCTCCGCCACCGGCGGCGACAAGCTGGTCTACTGGTACCGCCCGCAGCCCAAGGGCCTCAACTGCGCATCCACCGACAACGTCGGCTCCGCGCCCGCCGGCGCCGACCAGGTCGCCGACTCGGTCTTCGTCGCGGCGCTGCTGACCTCTCCCGCGACGATCGAGGTGACGTCGGGCGGGAACGGCGTGAAGAGCGCCGAGGCGGGGGCGGGTGTGAGTGTGTTCGAGTTCCCGCTGGGGACGGGGAAGCAGAGCTTTGCGCTGAAGAGGGGCGGTAGTACGGTGGTGAGCGGCGCGAGCCCGAAGGAGGTGAGTGGGGAGTGCGTGTGTGGGATATACAATTTCAACGCGTTTGTGGGGCAGTTGCCGGCGAGTGCGACGGTGGATAAGTTGGGGCCCGATGGGTTGAGCAGGTTTACGGATGGGTTGAAGGTCGCGACGTGTAGTCCGACGCCGACGTTGGTGTAGAGGGAGAGTGTAAGGCTCAGACTTACTCACTACGCCACGCCGATTAATGTAGACCTTCTTGAGTGCAAAATAGTAATAGAATGGACCAAATTGTTGACGTTCGATGTGGCGTGGCCAGTCAATATACCGGTCCGTGAGAGAGAGCAGTGGTGGGTGAAAGAAATTACAGATTACATTGAAACTATTAACTTGATCTCGTCAAAACATAACAGCGTCGTCAATTATTCTTTCCCATCTTAACACTTCTCGGCATAGCTCAGCCCGTGGCCGTACTTGTAGACAGGGTTCTCGGTGTCGAACGGCACATCCTCCAACTGCTTGTCCACGGCCTCCATGGACCTGGGCAGGTCAAACGGCAGCTTACCCTCAGGCTTCCAGCCGTCAGTGCCGAACACGATATCCAGGAAAGCATCCGTGCTGGCGCCGTAGTTACCCATCAGCGCCGCAGAGCCCTCGGCCAGCTCGGGGATGACGGCCGGGCGGTCCAGGTAGATGTCGACGATGGTGGGCGCGGCGCTCATGATGGCGGCGTGGCGGGCCTTCTCCGTCTCGTTGAAGTCGAGGCGGCCCTGGTGGTAGTTGCGCTCGAAGCCGCCGCCGCGGGCCTCGTAGGGGGTGGAGAGGCGGAGGAAGGCGAAGTCGGCCTCCTCGGGCGTGTCGACGACGGTGAGGTTGCGGTCGAGGAGGTAGGACGCGTTGAGGCCGCTGACGTAGAACTTCTTTTCCGTGTCGAGCGGCAGGGGCAGGAGGTTGTCGGGGTTCTTGAGCAGGGTGTAGGCGCGGCGCTGGGTCTCGTTGCCGATGCGGCGGAAGTAGTCGTTGCCGACGACGCGGTCGGCCGACTCCGGGTCGACGAAGGGGTTGTCGAAGAGGCCGAGCAGGAACTTCTCCTTCAGCAGGCGGCGGGCCGACTCGTCGATGCGGGATTCGGGAATGGTGCCCTCGTTGACGAGCTGGATGACGAGCTCGGTGCGGATCTCGCCGCCCAGCTGGTCGACGCCGGCGTTGAGGATCTTCTCGACCTTGGCCAGCTCGCTCAGGTCCTCGACGCCCCACGAGATGGCCTCCATCTCCTCGCCACGGGCCACAAAGTCAGTGACGAGACCCCAGTCGCTGACCACGATGCCGTCGAAGCCGAGCTCGTTGCGAAGAAGGTCAGTGACGATGCCCTTGTTGAAGCCCATGCCGACCTCCTCGTACTTGGTTCCGATCGGCCGGGAATACGCAGGCATCATCTGCCTGGCGCCGGCGGCGATGGCAGCCTTGAACGGCTGCAGGTGGTAGTCCAGGTAGCCGCCGGGGTAGACGTTGTTCTTGCCCGTGGGGAAATGCGAGTCGTTGCCCTTCAGGCCGGGGCCGCCGCCGGGGAAGTGCTTGGTGACGGTCGTGACGGAGTGGTGGCCCAGAGTTTCGCCCTGGAAGCCCTTGAGGTATGCAACGACGAGCGAGCTGGTCAGGTTCGCGTCCTCGCCGTACGTCTGCCCAGTACGCGCCCACCGCGGCTCCGTCGTCACATCGATCTGCGGGCTCAGCGCCTCGCGGATGCCGACGGCCAAGTACTCCTCGCGTGCAATCTCAGCGAAGCGCTGCACCATCTCCGGGCTGCGGAGCGCGGCCAAGCCCAGCGTCTCGGGCCACTGCGAGAACGAGCCCACACCGACGGCTGAGCCGGCTGTCTCGGCAAACGAGTGACGCGGGTCCGTGGCCACGGTGATGGGAATTCCGAGGCGGGTTTGAAGGGCAAGCTCCTGAATGGCGTTGTGCCAGTTGGCGAGTTCGCTGGGCTTGCCGCTGGACACGATGTTGAAGTGCGTCATGAGCTTCTCGCTGATGAGGCCGCCGGTGGTGTAGTTGTCGGTGAAGGTAGTCGTGTCGATGGTGCCATTGGCGCCCATGGGGATTTGCTTGATGAACAGCTGGCCGACCTTTTCTTCCAGCGTCATCCGTTCAAGCAAGTCATCCAGACGTTCGTCCACGCATAGAGTGGGGTTGCGGTAGGCTGGGACAGCATCACTTGAATTATCCGAGCGAGGTACCACCCTGGCTGAGACAAGGGATGTTGAGGCCAGCGCTGCAACAAATACTGAAGCCCATGTGCCTTGCGGCCGGGCACTGGAGGCGTGGAGGAGGGAAGCCAACATGTTGAAGGCAGGAGGTAGAGGCGGAAATGATTTTCTGGAGGCTTGTACCTTCATCACATCCCGACGGCTCTACTTAAGTACCCGAACCCCCATCTTGGCGATACATAATGATATCATGTCGGCCCGCGAATTTTTCTCCCATGGCCCCGGCAGAGATCGTATACGGTGCCACTACGACGGGTCTTCGTCAATTTGTCTCGGCGGAGAAGAGAACCATTTGGGGACAGCCGTCGGCAAATGCCAGAGAGAAAACAGGCGGACAGGGCGCGGGAAGATCTTCCCGCTGGTCGGTAATGGCGGGGAATGGGGTGCAGGAGGACTGCCAAGAGGTACCACATGATCGGGGGCGGATTTCGCGCTGGGAGTTGTTCCTACTGGAGGTTCCCCACCGAGGAGATTCCGATAATCGAGCCCGCTTCTCCGCAAGCTAGCTGCTTGGCATCGTGTGGACATGCCCAAAGAGCGGCGGGAGTGGTTTGGTGCCCATCTCTTTACACTGTACTGCTCTCATAGCGGAGCACGGCAGCTGGCTGTTTGAATGAAACCACATCAAAGTTTGGTAAAGATAGAGTACCGGAAGCTAAAAGTCAGTTGACCACAGTAGACTTATAAGGAGACAGTGACGGGCCGCGTGGACTTGAGGCCACCAGGAGGATCCCGCAGTGGTGCCGGGGCTGTGGGGCCCCGCGAGTCACTCCAGCTGCCGCCCTCCAACTACCGGCGGCGAAACGTCGGGTAGGAGCTACGGGTTTACCGATCTTGGCGTCGGATGTTCACACAGCGCTCATCCAACCTCACCCAATCTTCACCACACCAGCCGATCTGAGCCGGGGAGCTGTGCCCGGCTCGGAGAAGTGCGTGCCGGTCTCGCTTGTGCTGCTGTTTCTTTAACGTCAGTCCTCCGACCTACCCGCGGTCATCACGAAAGTGATTCCTCACCGGTGCCTTCAGCCTCACGACCCCGTGCAGTTCCAGCGTCCATCGCGTAGAATCGGCAAACTCCTCGTCCGCGGTCAGCCGGCTATTGGGTGGCAAAAAGATGGTTATCACCAGAAGAGTATCGAGACCTGGGGTGATTCTTGCCTGATGCACGAAGAAGGTCAAGGTGTTGCTTGGAAGAAAAGCCAAGATTTCCACATGCCCACACACTGAAAGTTTTTCGAGCACTGCTCCGCTAGCCCGCCGCTTCTTGTCCCGCGTTGCGCCGCTTCTCGTCCCGCGCTGCACCGCTTTCTCCCTCATTTCCGCCCCGGATTGCCAAGAAATCCGGGCGCCTCTCAAAATGTTTCGTTTTGTCATCATGGCCTGAGTCACGAACTCGCTTGCAGTCGCATCAAATGATTCACCAACAAAACATTTCTCCCCACAGTTTCCTCGCCTTTGCCCGGACACATCACACATGATGACCATCTCCGGCCACCTCATTGGGTCTCACCATGTTGAATCCATTACTATTCCGCTACCTCCTTTGCCTTGCATACGCACTAGGCAAGTTTTTGAGAGACTCTTCCGTCTTGAAACACGACTGGAGGACGTCTCTCAGATGTCGTATCTGCAGCAGGGCAGAAGGTGATGGCAGTGGCGTGCTGGCTGATGCGGAAGCTAATCTTGGCTGCTGACAATGGATTTAAGCTTAACACCAACAGTAACAAGTTCACTCCACCGCCGAACAGATCGCTTATCTACTTTCCGCATCATTCCAGCAGCTCTCCTTCCTTTCTCTATCAGCTATGCCTCCAACCCAGCAATTGAGATGCCTTCAGCGACTCCACGCACAGTCGCATCACGCAACCATCACAGCGCTGCACATGTTCGATACGACGATGATGGCTATTATTAGAAGCGGCTCGGCATCGGCACAACGGTATACGGGGATAAGTTGCGCACGTCGGGCAAAGATCGGTGCAGACCTTCTTGAAAGAGCTAGAAACACCGTTCCATCTCGTCCGTATTCACAATCGCCTGGTTCGATCCTCGTATTTAACATCAAACTGCTGATACCGCTACGCCGAACGTCGAGGAATAATTGGCTCGCTTGACTTCTCATCGAGGAGTTTCGATGGCCATGTAGGCAAAGCTCCATCCGGTGCCGGAGATAAAAGGCCCAGGCGCCGCTTCGTCATTGAGCACTGCGTTTCCTGGACTGCGCTTCTCAGACAGCGAATCTCCAAACACCAAAATGCTCCCGATTCTCCTGTCGCTTCTCGCCGTCTCGTCGGCCGCCCAGCCGACCAAGCGCCAGGATGGCAAGCCGGTCTTCATGCCGCTGAAGTACCCCTACAACGGCTACCCCAAGGTCTACGCCGACATCTACTTCGGCACGCCCGAGCAGACGCCCATCGAGACGGTCGTCGACCTCGGCAGCGCCGACTACTGGGTACGTTCCGCAAACACTCCGCTTCCATTCTCCCACCCCCGCTGACCCTGCCCACCCCCAGGTCTACGGCCCCAACGCCACCATCTTCTACGGCAGCCCGTACCTCGGCGTCGAAGGCCCCTGCCACCTGACCCCGGAGCCGTCCTTCGACCCCTACGCCTCCACCACGGCCCATGACTTCCGCAACAAGACCCGCGGCTTCGCGTACGGCGGCAACGGCAAGATCCTGTCATCGTACTACTCCGTCAACGACACCATCAGCTTCTCCCCCGACGCCGCCCTCTTCCCCTCCCTCCCCAACACCCAAGTCGCCATCACGAACCGCACCCTCATCAAGATCCGCGCCGACCAATGCACCGGCACCGACTACGACAGCAGCATCCTCGGCATCGCCGAGGCGGGCAGCGGCACGAACCAGGGGCCCTCCTTCCGGCAGAACCTGCTGGACGCCGGCGCCATCGCCAGCGCGACGCTGTCCATGTGGTTCGACGCGCCGCCCGCCGGCGTGCGCGACGACTACCGCGGCACGATGCTGCTGGGCGGCGTGCCGGCCGCCTCCGCGGGCAAGTACGCTGGCGACCTGGTGCAGGTGCCGAAGCGGCAGCCGGACGGGTCGGTGGGGTACTACGTCGACCGGCCCGTGTGGCGCGTCGGCGAGCGCGAGGTCAAGCTGTATACGGGCTACTACAACACGACGACGACGACCTGCCTGCTGGACAGCGGGTCCGGGCAGGACTACCTGCCGCTGGACCAGGACGACTTCCTCGCGGCGATGGAGGGGGAGGTGGTTATCTTCAACGGGCGCCCGGCGTGGAATGGGTCGTGCGAGTCGATTCCGGACGATAAGGCGGTGTCGCTGACGTTTGGCGGCGTGCAGGCGGGGGAGGGCGTGACGATTGATGTGCCGTTGAGGAACTGGGCGAGGGGGAATGCGGATTTCTTTAACAACACGAATATCTGCGGCTTGAGCATGGAGCTGAGCAATGCGGATAGCTGTGTGCTGGCGAGCCCCTTCTCGTCGGCGGCGTTTTTGGCGGTGAATGATGAGTTGGGTCAGATTGCGCTGGCTCAGGGTGGTGTGTCTTCGGGGGCGGAGGACGGGTATGAGGGCCTTGGTGAGGTTGAGTACATTGCGAAGGGTCAGGGTCTACCGTGAAGACGTTAGTTTACGATTTGTAATGCGTGCAGCTAGCCTCAATGTGCCCTTATTCTATGTGATCGAGTTTTGCTGCTCAGCAGGCATGAGCTCTTGCTTCCCCATAGCTTAAGGTAAGCCGTGCAGTTATTTAACCTCCTGAGGCTTTGTTCTCAGTGGAGGAAGCTCTCTGTTCACTCAACATACTTTAAATCTTAACTAGTGCCGGTCTCGATACGGAGTGAGGCTAGGCGAGTACTATTGAGAGCTAGTAGTGTCGTTACACGCGTCAATATCCTTATTGGTTATTTGCGAAACCGATTGGCGGGCTGGAGCCACTTGGCTGCATAGGCGGGCACTTTTCATTGCGTGCTTACATAGCTCTTGGGCCTGGCATAAGAACCTCCTCCGACCCCGCACGAGGCTGAACTCCGCATCTCACTCAAAGCATTTCTCTCGCGACGCCTTCATTTTTACGCAAAAGCCATCTCATCCAGAATACCTTCATCCACAAGGATCACGCACAGTAGCTATGGCGTCCTCTTCCATTCATCAAACGAGAATCGGCCCGCAGCCCAGAAATGAGAACAAGCGCTGAGACATGGGCGAGGATACAAACACATCACCTCACATGGACAAGAGTTTCAACAATTCCCCGTGCATGGATCAAGGACCAAACAACTCTATCCACCTAGACGGAGGGGCGAACGAATCTCCACAGACGGATCACGATGACATTCAAGGCCGACCACAATTCGAAGACTAGTAAAGATAAACAAGAGGATAATAAAACAAACAACGAAAAGTACGAGGATCGTGCTGAGGAACAGTAACAACGAGAGGAGTAACGAGCAGTATAGGTAGAAGGTTATCTTGGATACGGACTAAATAGGGGAAATCCCGTGGAAACCGAGATCGGAAACGGGCGGAAGGGTGAGCGCGACTAGCGAGTTCGTATCGAGTAGGATCGCTACCGACGGCGTTTAAAGGGCCGATATACGGGTTCTAGTACAAGCACTTTACGTATCTAAGAAAGTAGCACGTACGCTTCCTCCGAATACACGAGCTACTAGTATATTAATAGACGTAGACGCCGCGTTTTGTTAGAGGTGTTTAATATACGCTACTAATTATCTAATATAATTTGTTAACGATCGATATAATACTTTCTTACACCTAGTATGCCCGCTTAAAGTACTGACGTTCGGTCGTAGTGCGCCTTAGCGTGGGGCACAGTTAATCTATATACGGGGTGCAATTATTGGTCTCCACCGACGCACTATAAGTATGCCGCATACTACCGCATATCCCCGTAAAATCTACCATATGACTTAAAGGCCTAACAAGCCCATAGCACGGAAATGGACGGTAAGACCGTTGCATACTCGTAGCGAGGAAGACGACGATTATAAATTGTACGTTCTAGATGCCTTACTCGACTTAGACCGCACAAAGCAATACCTAGCGAATCGGATGGTAAGAATATTGCCCCTATGTCCTGTATCGTGCGTCTACATGCACATATGTAGCGATGGCCAAGGCCCTGTGGGACCGAGGAAATGGACTAGAATCTCGGCATATCACCCGCCGCGTTCGGTTTCCTTCAAGGACACTGGTATATAAAGGACAGCATCGTCCAGGTCCTTTAGAACTCCATAGCGAATCAAGACACAAAGTATCCGCTTCTCCCCCAAGTCTACTCTATTATGTATTCTTTTCGGAATGCCTCGGTCTTCGCCGTGTTAACCATGGCTCTCTTATGGCTAGTCGACTGCGCTGCATCTGATACGCTGATTGTTCGGAAAGAATGGTAAGTGATGTTTACGCTGTCCACGTCCGTGTCGCGCTAACAAGGTATTAGGCGATCTCTGACCGCAGAAGAAAAATCGTCTTACATCGATGCCGTCAAGTGCATGCAACAAAAGCCACCTATTACTTCAAATACTACACTTCCCGGAGTTCAGAACCGATTTGAAGACTTCCTGGGAGACCATATCCTACAGGCAAACTTCACGCATTTTGTTGTAAGATCAGCCGTAACTATACCAATATGTCTTTACTAATAAGTCTTCTAAGGGCCATTTCTACCCCTGGCATCGTCTATTACTATGGGCGTATGAACAGGAAATTCGAGCGTGTGGCTTCGACGGAGGGCAACCATACTGGGACTGGTCTCTCGATGCTAACTCGACAGAAGACTTCCTGAATTCTGAGATATTCAGCCACGACTCAGGCTTTGGCGGGAATGGCGCGTACATTCCTGGTACTGAAGAAGACCCTGAGCCAGGAATTCCAATAACGGCGGCTGGAATTCCAGTCGACATATCTGATCGAAGCGGAGGCGGATGCATCCCCGATGGGCCATTTGCGAATGCGACTATTCACCTAGGCCCCGGAACAAATGTAGAGCTCTACGAGTGGTGTGTGCGGCGAGACTTCGTACCCTCGCAGTTCTTAGCCTCTGCCAATTCAACTACAGTGGCCACGGCGATGAATTACCCTGACTTTGGGTCATTTAGTCGCAATAGCGAGATCTCAGCTCATGGCGCCGGCCATATTAGCGTCGGTGGGCTTTACGGCGTTCTGACAGATTTCTGGGCAAGTCGTAAGTGATAGTACCTTATTAAAAGATAGGCTAGTGGGACTTGTAAACTAATGGGATTCGTTACTAATAGCTGGAGATCCACTTTTCTACCTCCATCATGCGAACATGGATCGACTCTGGTGGTCCTGGCAATCAAGGAACCTTTCCTCGCGGTTGATGGATATATCTGGTCCCTTAATGGCCAACGACTGGTTGAATGAGAAAGGGGGCAACGTAACACTAGACTATACGGTATCTGTGGGCGCAGCTACGAATTTAACGAGTTCTATTCGAGAACTCATGGATATTACTCACTCTACATTAGGATATGTTTATGAGGACTTGTATTAGATTTCGATAGAATATAAGACTAGGTACTGATGGAAAATGAGCTCAATCACCTCCGTTGCTCGTTATTGGATACGCCTATTGGTTTAGTCACTCATTTTGAGACGACATTGGGTTCAACACCAAGTAGATTGAAACGACAAGAAATACACCCAATGTCATCAGTTATTCGACCGATCAAGCGCAAATTCTATCAGAAGCTAATTACATGTGATGTACAGTACTCCGGTATTCTGCTCTGTGTGCTCTGTATTCCGGTGGGATGTTGGGGCAGAGAAGGCAGAGCACCTGGTGCTGCTCTTGGTGCCTGTGATTTTTTAGCCTCTTGAGGGTTGTGTCGTAACATTACGCACAATTCAATCCGATCTTTCTACTCACACTTTTGCCCCAACTCGGTAGGTCTCAGTGTGATAAACGCCAGTGGGCGATGAGGCTAGAGCGCCCAAGAAGCTTCTAGCCATCCATAGGGAAAATAACGCCGCTCTTCTCTAAGACGCATCGCAAGTGGTGGCGATTCAGATGAATCTCCCAGATGTCGAAATTGAAGATGCGCTATTATGGAGAAGCAGTTCCATTGGTGGCTTATCTATGCAACGAACGGCGAGGAGACGACAGCCTAACCGACTACCTACCTGGAGCTAGACTAGTTGGAGGGGAACAATAAGCTATGATCGAATGGTATATGCACCACTATTTTCGGTGGTATTATGGCGCAGCGCTTCCAAGTCAGCTGTCAACGAGTACTCTAAGCTCATACTTCAACACTACAGATACAAAATCTAGCAATAAAATGAATGGAGAAGCAGATTTCTACAAGATGAAAATTCCTACGCTTACCACCATATCTCAAGGCCGGACGCCTTCTTTCGGAATCCGATTGCGCTCAGATCTTCTGCTGGACTCTATAAACCATTGTCCTTGGATGATTCCAACATTCTCCTCTTTTCAGCATTTACAGTTCACATTTTCATCTCTAAACTTATGCTTTTTTGTAACTCAGATGATAAAATACTGCGCCTTGAGGCCGAAACAGGACATATTTTCGATTAAAATCAGTTTCTAGCAGGGTCTGTAATCTTGGACTGCTTACCCGCCAACAATTTCGATCTTCACCTGATAGCACTCGCAAGATGGTCCGAAGAAGATGTAGAGAAATGCGAAAAACATCTAAGAATTGGTCTACGACATAAAGCTCCGTTGGATTGGGACCCTGAGTACTTCAACAATATTTCTCAGCCAATCGGTACTGCCACACGCAGCGCAAAGCACGTATTCTTGGAAAGTTGGGACCGGAGAAGATTTCACGATAGGTTTTATCCTCTTTATGTCGCTCTACTTGTAGAGATGAGGGAGGGTATTGCATATAGAATCGGCATTGGAAAAGTCCATATCGACGCGTTCCACGCCGCGAATGCCGAATGGGAAGAGGTTCGACTTGGTTGAGTTTGGTCTCTTCAATCTCTGTTGGCTCGCCTTATTTCCAGCATCTCGAACTTGCTGCTATATTTTCCGTTTATTTGGCTATGCCGGCTGCAGTTAATTTTGCGGTAACTCCTGAGGATGACAGGAGTGACTCAATTATCTTATTCTTATAGCCTTTTTCTTTCTCCATACTTGCTATTCAAGAGGCTTCAGTTGGAAAATAAAACGCGCACATCAACATGCATAATTTTTCCAAGACCCATTGCGCTCTATACACGTTGTAAAAGGTATACGGTCCTGGGCACTAAAGTAGCATCATGTTTCGAAGTAGAATCCTCACCCACGTATCGTCGCTCATCATTCTATGCGTATTACTTGTAGTATTAAATGACAGGATCGACCGTACTCATCCACAGTGTCTGGGCCGGTGCTGTTACTGACATATGAACATGATTCCTCGCTCACATTTCTGCCATCTACATTATATAATTTTGACCGTGCGATACTCAGCATCTCTCAGTTCTGGAAGCGTATCTTCAAAGGCAGAGCCCCTCAAATACCCCGCTCTCAAAAACACCCCAGGCTCTTCCGTCTCATGCAACACAATACCAAGGACAAATATCGAGTCGAACCTCGCATCCTCTCCATCCTCCTGCACAACGACCCGGTCCCCCGGCTCCCCCTTCACCTCCGCCGCCTTCCTAAACAACTCCCACCCCTCCTCCGGACTCCCCGGCACCAGCTCCTCCGGATAGACACTCATCCCAATCAGCAAAACCGTAAACGACCCGCTCGGCCAATACTCAGCATGCCTCTCATCCTCGACCCACCAATCAAACTCGACCTCCGCCTCCCCGCCCCCCGGCGCCATCAACGTGATCCCCCCCGTCCCCGTCCTCACCCCACCATCCCGTCTCACAGCTTCGTAATTCATCCCCTCCCTATCCACCTGATTAACCTCAAACCACCCCCACGGCACCCTCGCCATCCACCCCCCCACCACGACCTCCCCGCCCCCAACCCTCCCAAACGCATCCATTCCCGCCGGCACCACCGCAACGCTCTCGACGCGCCCCAGCGCCACAAAGTCCGCGCCGTACCCGTAGAAAAACGCCGTCTCATCTTGACACGCCCAGCTCCACGACGGCGCGACGTACAGCTCCGGATCGGTGCGCTGCGCGAGGTACGCGGCGAAGGTGGGCGCCGGGTCGGCGTTGAAGACGGGGACGGACCACAGCAGGCCGCCGGGGAGGTCGCGGGCCCAGAGGCCGGCGACGTACGTCTCGTGCTGGCCTGAGGGCAGAAGGAGGGCGTCGAACTTGGCCTGCATGCGCGAGGCCAGCGCGGAGATGGCGGGCAAGCGGTCGGCGGCGAAAGTCAGGCTGCGGCGGGAGTAGGCGATCATCTTGCCGTACCAGTTCTCGTAGAGGCGGCGGCGGCGGCGGGCCCGCTCCGCCGCTCCCTCGTCGTCGGCAACATCGTCATCGTCATCGTCCAGCCGCCAGCTCCGCCCGTCGACGACCTGCTCCGCCCACCACTGGCGGCGGCTCTCGGGCTGGAAAACCGCTTCGCCAGGCACGCGCACGCCGTCTTCGTCGGCCTCGGCGGCGCTGTGCGTGTCCCAGAGGTACGTCTGCATCTTGCTGAACAGCAGCGCGCGGGCGGAGAAGTAGATCTCCTGCATCGTCCAGCCGCGGGCGTCCCACTCGAAGTTCTCGGCCATCCACCTGGTCAGGTGGTACGAGCCGTCGATCCCCGCCGCACTCCCAAGGTGCTGGGAGAACGGTACTTCGGCCGTCTCGTTGGGCCGCTGCGCGAAGCCATCGCCGCAGGACCCCTGCGTCGAGCAGAAGGTCAGATACGCGTTTTGATACACGGCGGCCATGCGGGCGGCCTCGCGCTCCCAGTCGCGGCGGTCGTCTTGCACGATGCAGAGGGCGTCGATCCAGATGTAGCGCACGTTGACGCGGCGGGTCAGGAGGATGGCGTCGCGGAGGGCGGGCGGGAAGAGGTCGAGCGGGATGCGTTCCCTAAACTCAGCTAAGTTGGATGTCTCGGTTTTGAGCAGCAGCGACTGGCCGCCGCTGGCGTGCGGCGTGCCCCAGCAGTAGCTGAGGGCGATGTAGCGCCGTTGCTGGACGTCGGTGGGAGCGGAGTCGCGGAGTGGCGGGTGCTCGCTTGGGATGACGAGGCGTGGGTCTTCCTGGTCGGGGCGGCCGCCGACGTCGATGAGGCGGGTGGGCAGCGTGGGGATCGCGGTGGGGGGAGGGGACCATTCGAGGGCTTGGTTGATGAAGGCGCGGACGTTGGCGATGCCTGCGTCGGAGAAGAGGTCTTCTGGAACGTGCTTTTGGGTTATGCCTAGCTTTTCGGCGCCTTGGAGACCTGTTGTTGCTGTTAGCGTCTTAATTCCACATTCTCGTACGGATGATAGCTTCAGCTACCCATGACATGGGACAACCAACCTGAGTCGGCAGCGGTGAAAAACGAGACACGCGTCGTACCGCACGGGGACTCAATCTCAAACGCCATCTGGTTTTCATAGAATTCGACGACTACCCGGCATATTTTGACGGGGCCGGACTCATCGAGGTGGGCCAATGCATCCATGATCTCGCCGTGGAGCATGCGGCACACGCCACAGCCAGCGGCTGCCGACTGAGCAATGAGAGGCAAACCTGGCATGCTGTCGTGCCTCTCATACTTCAATTCGTACTTCTGGGATGCTGAAATCTGATCCGGGTCTATGTCGTGGAGTTGAAGGACTCGGCATTGCGTGCACAGGCCTGTGGGTTGGCGCTCGGTGATGTTTGGCCGGGCTGTAATTGGACCGCAGGACATGTCTGCGGCTAGTGAAAACGAATCCGCTGCTCCTTCTATACTGGTGATGTGCAATGTACTTCCTGTTTCAGACGAAAGTGAGACTGAGATGAATGAGACAGAAAAGGAACTGTGGGACGAATTTAACCGAGAAAGCCGCCCCCACGCTTGCACTATCTACATACTACAGCCGCTTCGTTCCAGCTTAGTCAGCTGAGCAGTATATAGAGCCGTCTCCCGGTTAGTTACTCTTTCAGTCCTTATACCGCTCATTCAATTCCATTGATTCCCATCATGTATTACAACATGGTGTATACTAGACAATCCTAAATGTCTGCAATGGACTGCCCCTACAGGGCGCATGACAGTGCATTTCGGAAACGTGCCCTAGCTCGTCCAACTCATGTCTGAGGTGGACAAGTGCCTCGCCATTCATAAGGCCGTAGATGTAGCACTCGCCCACGAGGATGTAGTTGCCATTATCGACTGGTCGAAGCAAATATGGTGTCGGCCCTCCGAGCAAAACACAGATAGCGTCACCAGTCTGCGTATCGTTCGGAACGAGGCCAATATATCCTCGAGTCGTGGCCATTAACTTTCTGGACTTTGTAAATTGCGACGGGGAAACCGAGTACCCGAACTCTTCAGGCGGAGTGCCAGCCTCAACCACGTTGGAAGCGCTTCCGTGGAGGATCGTATCTAGCAACCCAAAGGGACTATGCAAGCGGCCGTGGATTTGACAAGTCGATTTCATACCACAGTTTCTTTCCACGCGGTCTGATAGCTCGCTTGTCGCGCTGATATCCTTAATGTCCACACTCTCCTGCACGGTGTCAACTCGGATACCTCGAGTAACCATACAATTTTCTTCAAAGTCTGTGTAAGCAGGACTCCCCCCAGCGTCATACATGTATGGGTGAGCCCCCAAAGCATCGAGTTGAAGAGACTCAAGCCTTAGAGGCTTCCAGTCGGGAACCCAGGAAGCTTTGGAGGCTTCCTTGAACTCTCCGCAAGCGCTGAGGACTTCCAAAGATCGAGATGTTTCGATCAATCTTTTAGCGGTTTGGAAATAGATTTCCTCCGTCGAATGGTCGTAGCTCACTAGGTTAGCGAAGGCAATCCTCTCTGTATGATTGAGGATTCCCATAAGAGAGAAAATTTTGTCGCGGGGGTCTGTAGCCTTTCTGCCCCTTGTTCTGTGTAGGTGATGCAGCAACGATGTGGTCCTTCTTGGAGAGCCGGGTCCATAGGTAGAGATCGAAGCCAATGCAGAACCCCGAGAAGTAGTGTCTTCCGTTGCCATCCAAGATCGCACTTGAGCCCACGAGACCCATTTGTTTCCGCAGACCACAGCCGCGGATCTTGCCAAATGCACCTCTTGTAGAACCCAGGCTCTTTCAAACCATGGGCGTGAGGAAATGAGTCCCCATATACGATTCCTCATGTTCCCTTCGATATCGTAGCCAGACAGTGCATCGAAACATTCATATTCGTCGAAGGTCTCGTAGTAGTCACGATTGGTAAACGTACCGCCGGCTGTTTTGCCCGATATCGTATGTTCCGGCTCCCCTAAATATATGATTACCCGACCCGCCCGTTGGTAGATGTCGGTCATAAGTCGAATTTGGTCGGATTTTTCGTTGTTGTCTGATTGATTGATCGATATCTGATCAATCCACAACACTCTACCGCGGTTTGCATGTTAGACGATTATAGTTTCGTATAGCTTTCGAGAAGACAAACCTGGTATGAGTTCTCCAGCGAAGTCTTCGAATTGCTTCATCGCACGTCTTCGTGATGGGTAACTTCCCGCACGGTGTAATCAGGGTCGAAGTCAATGCATTGTTGCCCCAACAATACGAGAGTGCTTCGTAGTAAACCGTCCCCTTTCCTTCGAGTGGCACGATGTGCAAGCTGCAACGGAGCTCGTCATCCCAATTCCTGGGCTCAATGCAGACAACGCGGATATGTTGACTAGGCAATGCCTGGTAGATCTCTTGTTCCATGGAGGACTTGAGCAAGAAGTGAGTGAGATAAATAATAAGATGCAGGCAGGAGGGTCGTCAGGGGTGGAGAGAGGGCAACCGCGCTTGGTGCCGGGTAGGAATCGAACTCGCGGGGCGCAGCAGCAGCAGAAAAACGAGAGGGCGTGGGAAGGCCGAAGGCGAGAATGCCGAGAAAAGCGCACCCTGATCGAATTTGAGTTGCGTGATGGTGGATGTGACGGTAGACGATACTGGATAGTGGACGAGGAGATGCTCTATAGGTGACGGTGGATGGTGCGTTGTAAGCTGCGAAAATCATGATGCCGACTAACCGCCGT
>JAUJDW010000278.1:0-15514 GCA_030512325.1 Lasiodiplodia hormozganensis
CCAGATACCGCACAGAGTTTGTGGTGTTGAGCTGAAGTGGACTTCAGTCTGGTGTGATGTTAGTGTGATGTTGCGAGGATAGAAGATCGAGTTGGATTAACTAACCTGGCGCTCTCCCAAGTGAGCTAAAGCTGCTGCTTAGGTAATCAATGAGAAATGCATTCACGGTTTTGGCCTAAGTATAAAGCAAATCTAAGGGATGGCCAGCGAGCGCAATTTATTTGAGTAGAACGGTGGGTGACAAGGATTAAGCAGTGACTTTTGCCATGTGGAGATCTTCACAAGGGGTGTGACGGTGGACTTGGCACTGCTGCATCAGGGCGGAAGGCGCCACATGCAGGATGGGAAGCGGATGATTGGAGGCGGGACGCCAACAGCGGAGGCAGGATTGGAACTTTAGGGGATAAAGAGTGGAGATATGCTAGGAACAGGCAAGAGGCGAGGATGTCGTTGTGGGGTTTTGAGTTTCGTCAGTGCGGAGGGATGGGGACGAGGTTCGAGCGGGCCGCACAGTGGAGGCGTGGAGGGCCAGTGATCATTACTGTTTACGATGGCGGTGACGGGAATAATGGAAGGAGCAAGGCCATGGTAGAACTCTCAGGGACGAGGTTTACTTGGACGGTTTGGCGGGTTTTGCTCGGGGCCTCGGCCTGAAGTGTTTTCCCCCGGCATGCAGTTGAGAGAATCATGGAAATTTACTGCATTTAACAGCTTCAAACTGGCACTACTTAGTGAAAGCGCACATAGAGACTTGGAAGCGCAATGAGCAAGTTGATATTTGATGGAGAAGAGTAACAGCCGCTCTGGTTCCCAGCTTCAAAACTACTGTAACTGATTTCAGCGGCAACAAGGTGTTAGGGACTTGTGGAAATCACTAGAAATATAGGATTGAGGAAGGAGCACCATTAGCTAATAGTAGAAGACAATGGATCGAAGCAGTGGCAATAGAAAGAGAAGTGTCACTCGTTCGCAGGCTGGACAGTGACATCAGAGGAAGGGTCCAAAGATGGTCAGACCACGGGTCGCTGGTCATTCCGAACGTCACGGGGTTGAGGCGCGCCAATATTGCATACGTACGCATTTACAGCAGCCGACGTGAAGGTATGATGTGGCATATGACAAATTTTGCGACGAAGTTGGTAAGTTTCTTTGTGACGGATCAGCAAAGAGGCCCATTGTTGGCCCCGGAGAGGATCACGATAGGCGATGCAGTCAGCAAGCGCACAGCAGCCGACATGCAACCGAGAGTAATAACACGTGGAGATGTCACGGCTCCGCATTTGACGGCGGTTGCGGTGGAGCATGGCTGGGTGGCAAGAGCACTGATCACCGTGGCGTCGGCAGGCCGTCGGATTTCCGACACCGCCTTGCTGTTTCTGCACTGCAACCTGACCAACGCACACCGATGCTGACAGAATCCCCTGGCAGATTCTGTGGAGTTGCGGAAAAAGGCAATAGTGTGTCAGTTGGGCTTCAAGAGCTTCTGACCGCCAAGTACGAAAAGGGGGACATCAACAATGCAGCAGTAAGCGTGTTCTCGCAGAGTGAGATTTAGACTTGACCGTGCTTTAGCAGTGGTAGTCCGAGAGCCGATGTCATGCAGACCCCCGCGTCCCACCCGGAAACTAACGAGACCCTTCTGCAATATGGAAGGGCGGATATAAGGCCGAAGACAAGCAAAAAGCGGCCGTAGTTTATTTTATCTATTTGAAATGTGTGATTGGCCAGGGATGGGGCTTGCACGGAAACGATCAGCAACGGTACCGTTAGTTCCGGGAGGCATGGGGGTTAAGACTGGACACTACTGCACCCTTCACAGAGGGTGGGGCTCAATGGGACGACCACCAAAGGGCCCTTCCCCGCACAGCCTGCTGCGGTCGTTGGCTGCAGCCAAAAGGGGCGTGGGGGAGTCAATTGATGTTTGGTGGTTGAATTGTGAAAAGACTTTGAAATAACACGTGCCGGAGGAAGTGTAGACGAGCGATTTGCGGCTCTGAAATGCCTCTGACCGCTCTGGAGACATGCTCTCAAGGTCGCGTGAGCATCAAGTGTTCTCGGGCGTGATTGGCTGGATGGTCAGGAACGTGGAAGCGGGCGGCGATCAAATTACTGGAATCAAATACATCAGCTATCAGCGCGCGGCGCCTCCCACAGCACGTTTCGAGCCTTATCTCGCGTTTAGGTCGCACCATGCCCCTCGCGAGAGAGATTCTGACCCGGCATCGGCCGAGCTCAGGCACCGTCGGGCGCTGAGGGCGGCACAGGGCCGTTAGTTACCAAGATCAGTTAGGCCTCCCGTAACTCGCCGCCTTCGTTCTGCCGAGCGCCGCGTCTTCCCAGAAACGCGCTAGACAATTTTTCACCGACCACCGTCACCAGCGACGCTCACTCTGCGCATTACTCCGGCGGCGATCGCAAGCGCCCGCCGCCTTCCTGAGGCTTCCGCCTCGCAACCCAGAATCCGGCCAAGCACGCCGCAACCGACGGGATTTTCGTTGGTCACGGCCCCACATCAGTCGTCATCCGCGCAGGGCTGCTAGCTCGTGCCGGGGCTAAAAGCGCCTCCAAGCCCAGCCGCAGAGCGCCCGTTTGCAACTCCACGATTCTGTTTCGACGTGCCCGGCGGCGCGTCCCAGCGGCTTGGGCAATGCGTCCAGGCACGCGGCGTCCCGTGAGGATTTCGTAACAGCTCGGCTGTTCTGGCCTCAGGTGATGGGCCAGCGTTCCGACGGTCGTATATCCGGCCCTACTACTGCCCACACTAAGCTAGTCTGAGGATGTTTTATGGTAATGGAAAACCCTACAGCACCCACAAATGCTAGATCTGCTCCACGTATAAAAGCCTCTCGGTGGCTCCTGGGACGCAATGCCCGCAAGATCTCGGCTCGACGTTCTCTTGGTGCTCTAGCCCGGCGTATTGCATTTCCCTTACAAAGATCTTCGACGCACATTGGTTCCTGGGTTCAACCAATCTCCCAACCACCATGACGGGCCAGGACTTCACCACCGCGCCGCCGGTGCACCACGACGACAACCTCGAGACCAAGAAGCGTCTCTCGAGCCAGAACGATGAGGAGGGTTACGCCAAGGAGCTGCAGCAGCAGCCGCTCGACCCCTACGGCGATGAGGTCGGCGCTGCGGTTCAGTACAAGACGATGAAGTGGTGGCAGGGTGCAATTGGTATGCAATTAGACGACCCCACAGCCTGAGCTGCACGACTGACAGACTGCTGCAGTCATGATTGCCGAGAACATCTCGCTGGGTATTCTTTCGTTGCCTGCAGTCATCGCCAAGGTCGGCCTGATTGGTGGTCTCATCGCCATCGTCGGTCTTGGCATCTTCACCACCTACTCCGGCTACCTGCTGTGGCAGTTCCGCATGCGCTACCCCCAGGTACGCTCCAGTCCTCCGCGTTTGGCGAACCAGCTGCTAATTCCACAATCAGTGCACAAACATGGGTGACGTCGGCGAGGTTCTGTTTGGCCGCTTCGGTCGCGAGTTCTTCGGTGCTTTCTACGTCCTCTACTGCATTTTCTCCGCCGCCAGCCATCTGTTGACCTTCGTCATTGCCATGAACGTCCTGACTGGCCACGCGACGTGCAGCATTGTCTGGGGCGTTGTTGGACTCGTCATTTTCAGCATCCTCACCATTCCTCGCACCCTGAAGAACGTCTCGTTCCTGTCCATCATCTGTACGTTTCACTTTCCGTGCTCCCCCGAAATTCGCTGACCATTCTCCAGCCTTCCTGAGCATTCTTTCCGCTGTTCTGCTCACCATCATTGCCCTCGGCGTTGCTCCCAAGGCCTCCTACTCCGAGATGGACGGCGTCTACCACCCCAGCTTCCCCTCGGCCTTCAACAGCATTTCCAACGCCGTCTTTGCCTACGGTGGCCACGTCGCATGGCTCAGCTTCATCAGCGAGTTCCGCAACCCCGAGGAGTTCCCCAAGGCCCTGTTCACTCTGCAATCCATCGATACCACGCTTTACGTCATTGCCGCCCTGACCATCTACCGCTACGCCGGCGAGGACGTTCCCAGCCCTGCTCTCAGCGCCAACAGCGCCGTCGTCAGCAAGGTTGCCTGGGGAATTGCCATGCCCACCGTACGTCAACCCCCCACACTCGAACAACATTTGCTAACGCCCATCACAGATCGTCATCGCCGGTGTCATCTTCGCCCACGTCACGGCCAAGTACGTCTACCTGCGCATGTTCGCCGGCACCAAGTACCTGCACAGCCGCGGCGTCGTCGCGACGGGCTCGTGGATCGGCCTGGGCGTCGGCACGTGGACCATCTCGTGGATTATCGCCTCGTCGATCCCCAACTTCAGCGACCTGCTCGGCTTCGTCAGCGCCCTGTGCGCGTCGTGGTTCTCGTACGGCATCCCTGGTTTCTTGTGGTTCTACCTCAACAAGGGCCGCTGGTTCGACGGTCCCAAGCAGATTCTCTGCGCCTTCTCCAGCTTCTGCCTCATCGTCATCGCCATCATCATCTTCGGCGTCGGCCTGTACGCCTCCGGCTACCAGATGTCCATCGACTCGTCCGGTGCGAGCTGGAGCTGTGCTGACAACTCGAAATGATTGTCATGTTCCTTTTACCTGTATTATGAAGCAATTGGGGGCGCTCATGTGAATGTATATATATGATTTTTTTTGACACGTTTGGCGAGAGGATTGCTACAGCGCAGCATCCGTCTTGAGATGAGAGTATGAGAAAGAAACTACATAACTAATGAAACGAACATCATACTACTTTGGCTGTTGTCTTTGTGAAAATAGTGGAATTCAGACACTGCAAATTCTTGATTCATTGCAGCGAAGGAGTCACTACTACATGCCACCTTCTAGCCGGCCTTCACGTTAGCACCTCACTCCAGCTTGGTAGGAGTGCAGAGGAAACGAGAGAAGCCCCCTTCTCTTCAACACGCACGTGCACATCACGCGATCCAGTCCACACCACCACCAGCTCGGAGAAAAACGTAAGTCTCTCTCTCTTTCGCAAGCCACAATACTAATGATAGAAGTCAAAGACTCACCGACTTGTTTTTCCCCCCGGTTGCTGCCCAAAGTCGGTCCCTTACCGCCCCGCAATCCGGCCTCCATCTCCATTCTTTTCCCCATTTTCCCCAGACCCGTCATGCCGTTTACCCCTTGAAAGGAATGGAAGCCAAGCCTGGTCCGTTCGTGAGCCATCGGGCGCGACCGCGTGACTTACAGCACGATCCTTTTTTCCCCAGGTCGCCTTTCCCCCCAAACCCCAGGGTTGTGGAGTTTCTGTTACCCCAGAGAAATTGGGGCACGCCCCGATTTTCCCCGCATGATGTGGTAATGAAATAGAAAGCTGTTCTATTGCTTTTCACCACGTCCCAACACCAACACCGCTTTTGACGCCCGGTAAAAAGCGTAAATGGTTGTTGGTGATGATGGAGGCTGACGTGACGTCTTGGGGGGAGGGGAGGGCATCCGTGGTTTTACGTACAAGCTATTTCCTGTTTGGGTTTATGGTGCACGGTGGGCATTTTCGCGGTCCTCTCCTCCACACTTCTCCTTGCATCTTCTGACAGTCACGCTTATCGCATCGTTGTTGATGATACAATGACGATGGCTTGCAGAGCGGGAGGGGGACTGTTTTCCCCGGTCGAACGGTTGGGGCAAGGCTTTCTTTCGTTTCGTTGCGAGTCAACTGGTTGCGGACGGGTCGGATCGGGACCGACGGCTTCCAGGATTTCTTTTTTCCTTTTTTTTTCTGGTTCCAAGGGGACGCCCCCAGTGCTGCGGTTCGGCGCCGAACGAAGCTTAGGAAAGGCTTGGCTTCGACGGCGTACTTTTTGACTTTTTTCTCCCTTTCTTTCGTCCTCTCTCTTTCGCCTGTCCGACAGCGAGCGAGCGACTGGTTGGCAGGAAGCGGGCGGCTGTCGCGCACGTTTCGAGCAGGATATGCGCAGAATGACGACGCGAAGAACGTCAGCCGCTGACGCAAAACTGGCCGCCGCTATTGCCGTCCTTCAGCAATCAGCAATACTAGCCTCCGTCACTCGGTTTCAGGTCCCGGAAATTGGCGCTCCCTTTCTTACGTCGGAGCAGAGGAGACTTGTGGGGGCTGCGAGCGACCAGCGACGACGATCGAGGCGGCGGTTTACGTACCGCTTTTTGGCGCCGGAGGCAAGCTTACCCGCGCTGGTGAGGCGGAATGGCTGTTAAGAATGCACGTACCAACACGGGGGTTGCGACATTTTGGCAAGCACTGACAGATCGCGAGCGAATGACGATGCAGTTGGCAGGGGGCTTGACGCGCAGCTGTATTGGGAGGACCAGGCTGTCGAGGTATGAGGCCCGACTTGCGTTGCAGTGAAGACAAGCATGTCTCATGCTAGCTCGAAAATGGGCGGAAAAGGTTCCGCCCATGACGCATCGCAGAAGGACGTGACTCTGAAGCAGCGAAACGGCGCGGAAACTTCCACTGAGTGAGTGTCAGCAAGAGAAAAAATTTCTCAGCCTTGGATGACAGTTCTGAGGGGACTGCATAACGCCCGTGGACAACCCCTGACGTATCGTCCGTTCTACCAAACCAAACTTTTTGTTTATTCTTCCGAGTACCTATAGACGCAAGAAGCGTCTGTAATAGTAACGGAAATTCAGGAATTCAGCAGCTCATCTGCTCCGAAGCCATTTAAGTAAATTTTGAGTGCCCCTGCACTTCTTTGTTGATACTGCTTTTTCCTCGCCCCTTTTCAGCAAGATTTCGTGAAATTTTCCAGAGCAGTACACATTTTCACTTCAAACCTTGGCCTTGGACGAAACACGAAAGCTTTTGTCTTTCTCACAGCCTTCTTGCTTCTACCTTCTCTGTAGCAGATGAATGAAATTAGAACGTGATACCGATGGCATACTTTGTGTTCTACAGAATTCAGAGTGGCAGGCTGAGAGACAAGACATTGCTGGAGCCTGGAGACTGATACTCAACTATCGGAAAAGGAGCAACACTGGAATAGGGGCCAAGACAGGGGATGCCTGCTGATTGAACATGGATACGGCTAACAACACTTTCGTAGCGTGGGAAAATGTGGCGATGGGCGTAGTTTAAAAAAGCTATGTCGAAGAACTTGCTACTCGCCACGTATTTTGACAGCTCAACTAGGTATTTTTCTGATACTATTTCGATGTCGTGAGGTTAATGTTCGTAGCACAAATGGCCCCTTTGAGAAACACAACCGGACAGAGCGAGAGGTATCACAAGCTCAGCCGCTCTGGTGTGCGACGTGAAAACGAGGCTGAGGGTTCCTCAGGCGTAGCGGTGGCCGTGGTATACAAGTACAGTTTGCTATTTATGGCGCGATGTATGCAAAGACCTAGCCCCGTGGGGCAGTGCGCGGTCTTAACGCTATATCAAGAAGAAAAACATGCCATGAGTTTGAATATTTAAAGTGACCGAATTCCAGCAGGACCATCACCACCAGGCAAGCCAGATTTTTCAAGAACACAATACAACGATACCTCGCAGAACCAATCCACACGACCGATCAACATGAACGGCAAACTTATCACAGCCCTTCTCATCACAGCTTCGGCTTTTCTTACCAATGCAGCTCCGCTTCCACAACTTTGTAGGTAGTTTTCTGAAATTCACCGCTCTTAACTAATAACAGCCTCGTAGCGGTTACCAACGAAGGGGATGTGACTGGCGAAAAGGATGCAAACGACTCAGGTTTCATGTGGAAAAGAACAGCAGCTCCAATAACCCCTCCGCCGCAAAAGGCAGACGATCAGCCTATCGATCAGCCAGTGCATGCAGCAGAGGAAGACGACGCTGGGCGGTATGTCGACACAGCTTTGCCCGTTTGAGTTGGAGGATTTTGGCGACAACGGGATCGGCCAACGTATTACGCAACGCAATAGGAGGCGAGACGCAAAGGCTACATGTCTGGAGCTGAGCTGGGCGGATGTTCTGTACTTGGATCTAAATTTCAAGATTTCCATTTTGACTGCTCTACAAGGCTTGATCTTCCAAGGTCGATCCATGCTGCATAGTGTTCAGATTAGCGCTTACCGGTTTCAGTTAGACTGGCACTTCTGTCGATCAACTTATCTTTATACTTGCTTGATGATGGATAGAAGGCGAAAAAGGAGAAGTCAGGAGCAACGTGCAAAATGTGAGATAAGAATGATTTCGCAAACATGTCTCTATTCACAGGTATGCGACTAGTTGTGCAGGCGACCAAAATGGCGGCTTCCGAATTACTCTACCACAGCGACACTATCTCTTCAGCTGTCGAGGTCCTTCGCCAGGCCCTCCGATATATAGCGAATCTTTATCGTAGCTTATCTATTGGCTAGGAGATATACGAAGGTGTATATAGGCAGGCGCTAGACCTAAAAAGGAGATCGGATGACGTAGCGGAGGATGTGGCGGAGGACGTCGACAGCCGAGGAGACAGGCTCGAATAAAGTAATCAACAAATGCTCCTTGCACATTAGGTTTCGGAAACATCGCCATGATGCTGTGGTTGGCCACGTTGATGCACCCACAAGACATTGTGCATGCTCGCGTCAGCACAGGCGTCATAGATTTCTGACAGACGGAGGTAGAATGTCTCATTTTGTGGGGAGATAAGGCATTCTTGCAGGCCAGCGGTTTAGATATACAACGTTGTGCATGCCCCGCTCCACCTTCTCCACCTTGGCTCGGCCCCCGCAGCATCCGTTTCCGAGACCGGATCTCGGCGGCTACATTCAACGTCAGACTACAAAAGTCCACCATGGCCCTAAACTCATCGTCCTCTATCAGCATAGACTGCTCTGTGATTCACCATGGCAGCCGAGACAGCGGACGTAATCGTCATTGGAGCAGGCCTCAGTGGGCTCACGACAGCACGCGAAATCCAGCGTGCAGGATACTCATGCATTGTACTCGAGGCAGAGGACCGCGTGGGTGGCATGCTGCTCTCGGTTGACCAATACCCAGGTTCTGCCAACAGCAAAGTTGCCATTGATGTTGGCGCAGCATGGTTGAACAACACAACCCAATCGGCCATCTGGGGCCTGGTGCAGCGCTTCGGCCTGACGACCGAAGAGCAAAACTCCGAAGGCGAGCTGTTGAGGGAAATGGAGGATGGCGGGATCCTGACAGGGACGGAAGGCAACAAAAAGGCAAGCAAGCCAACGACCTCCAAACCCAACACTCGACCACGCTAACATCCTCCCACAGCTCACGCCCGACGAGCTCAAAGCCATGGCCTCCTTCTACGCGCACCTCGGCGCCACCGTCTCCTCCATCGACCCCGCCAAACCGTGGGCCCACCCCTCGGCCGCGGAACTCGACAGCATCACGCTCGCGCAGTTCTGCGCGCAGCACGCGTCCTCGTCGGCGCCGCTGATCCCACTCCTCCTCAACGCATCGGTGCGCTACCTCCTCGGCGCCGAAGCCGACGAGGTCAGCGCGCTCTGGTTCCTCGCCTTCTGCGCCGCCGGCACGGGGCTGCAAAACATGATGGCCGCGCGCGCCGGCGGGGGCCAGCACCTGCGCATCCGCGAGGGCACCCAGCGCATCGCGACCAGCCTCGCCGCCGAACTGACGCCCGGCAGCGTCCGCCTCTCATCCCCCGTGGCATCCATCGACCAGACGACCTCAACCTCCGTCACCGTGACCACGACATCCGGCCAGTCGTTCCGCGCCGCCCGCGCCATCCTCGCCGTGCCGACGCCGCAGCACCGCTCGCTCTCCTTCACGCCCGCCCTGCCGCCCGCGAAGCAGCGGTTGGCGGATAGTGCGCGCATGGGCTGCTTCGGCAAAGCGACGCTGGTCTACGACCGCCCCTGGTGGCGCGACGACGCCAGCGAGGCCGTCGGGCCGCTCAACGCCATCTTCGAGTCCATCCTCGGCCCCGTCATCTACTCGCGCAGCACGAGCATTCCGTCAACCAACCACTGGAGCATCACGGGTTCCATCGTCGGCGCGCCGGGCCGGCGGTGGGCGGCGCTGCCGACGGCCGAAGAACGGCGCAAGGCTGTCGTCGAGCAGCTGCGCCACGGCTTCGGCGCCGTGCTGGCGGCGGGGAAAGAAGTGCCGGAGCCGGTGGCGTACGTCGAGGGGGAGTGGGTGGGGAGGAAGTTCTTTGGGGGTGGGCCGGTGCCGCTGATGGGGCCGGGCGTGCTGACGGAGGTGCGGGGGGCGCTGACGGAGCCGTTTGGGAGGGTGCATTTTGTCGGAGCCGAGACGGCGGAGGTGTGGAGGGGGTACATGGAGGGTGCGGTTAGGTCGGGGCTCCGGGGGGCGGAGGAGGTTGTGGGTGAGTTGAGGAAGGAGGGCCATCAGCAGGCTGGGAAGTTGTAGATTCCTCCCTTTTCGGCTTTGGATATGGTGGATGTGGATGTCCTCCGGAGGGATGTGTGGTGGTAAAATCGGTTGTTTGCAGGTCGCCTATGCTGCTGGTCGGCAAGGGCTGATTGGAACAGATTTCTGATCTCTCGATCTATCCATTGTGAAGGTGGGAAGCCGTGTTCGTGCAGACACGAAGCAAAAGGTGCTAAGTGTGATGTCGTTACTCCTGGCTAATTTAAACCATTTTTTTTTAGCAGCCGGGTACGATCTCGATACGGGTAGCTCTCGGGCTTTGGTGTGATTTCTCCTCAAATCCGTAGTGGGATTTATTCCTCTCATCCATTCTTCTCCTGGATATCGTACGCAAAATCGTGTGTATGTGCCAGGAGGACGATGCCAAGCCGATTGGTACCAGCCTATTACTTTGCACAGATCTGGGACTTCTCTCTATTTTGGATGACCAGATTGTTACATCAGCCAAAGCTAATAGATGCGAGGTAGAGGCGGGAAAAGGCAAGCTGCCAAGAGTTTCCCCGCACCGTATATTGGCTGTTTCGTTGACGCTAACCAGGGCGGGAAGGTGAAGCGTGTTTCCGGAGAACGAATGACATGGGGAAGCGGGCGCTCCGGGGAAACCCACCACCGGCCTTGGCCCTACGAGATCTTAGAGGGTGGAGCAACGATTCAGCCCACCGGAATGTCTCGGTGTCACGCGTTGATCGTCCCGACATCGTCGCCCACCGGCCCAAACAACGGCCGATGTAAACCATGTATACGAAGCATCTTATATATTCAAAGTCTCTTGTTTCCCAGCTACCCATGCATCACGTTTCCGATCAATTGCAGCACGATGCCGACTCCACTCTCAATTGCAGCGGCGCTGGCGTTGCTCGCCTCTGGCGCAGCTGCTCAGGCCGCACCGCCAGTCAAAGCTGAGCAGGGTGTTTCGGCCTATGCGTTCGACATCAGCCAAGTATCACTGAACACTGGCCGATGGCAGGAAAACCAGGAGCGCACTCGGACTTACCTCAAGTTCGTCGATCTCGACCGCCTTCTCTACAACTACCGCATAACCCATGGATTGTCCACCAACGGAGCTGCCACCAACGGCGGTTGGGATGCACCTGACTTCCCCTTTCGCAGTCACGCTCAAGGCCACTTTCTGACCGCATGGGCTCAATGCTGGTCTACCACCGGGGACACTGAATGCCGCGATCGTGCCGTTCAGTTTGCAGAGGAGCTCCTCAAGTGCCAGAACAACAATGATGCCGCCGGATTCACCGCAGGCTACCTGTCTGGCTTCCCGGAGTCCGACTTCGACGATCTCGAGGCCGGAACCATGACCAACGGAAACGTCCCTTACTACGTCGTCCACAAGCTCATGGCCGGCCTGCTGGACGTCTGGCGCAGCATCGGCGACGAGACGGCGAAGGAGGTGGTGCTGGCGCTGGCCGGCTGGGTCGACACCCGCACGGAGAACCTGACCTACTCGCACATGCAGACCATCCTCAACACAGAATTCGGCGGCATGAGCGAGGTCCTGGCCGACCTGTACTACCAGTCGGGCGACGAGCACTGGCTCACCGTGGCCAAGCGGTTCGAGCACGACAAGGTCCTTACGCCGCTGGCCAACAACCAGGACCAGCTGGACGGGCTGCACGCCAACACGCAGGTGCCCAAGTGGATCGGGGCGGAGCGCGAGTACAAAGCCACGGGCAACACGACGTACCACGACATCGCGCGCAACGCGTGGGACATCACCGTCAAGGCGCACACGTACGCCATCGGCGGCAACAGCAAGGCCGAGCACTTCCACGAGCCCAACGCCATCGCGGCGTACCTCGACACCGACACGGCCGAGTCGTGCAACTCGTACAACATGCTCAAGCTGACGCGCGAACTCTGGGCGACGGACCCGAGCGCCTCTTCGTACTTTGACTTCTACGAGCTGACGCTGACGAACCAGATGGTCGGCCAGCAGGACCCGGAGAGCGCGCACGGCCACGTGACGTACTTCAACTCGCTCGACGCCGGCGGCGTGCGCGGCATCGGCCCCGCGTGGGGCGGCGGCACGTGGAGCACCGACTACGACAGCTTCTGGTGCTGCCAGGGCACCGGCGTCGAGACGAATACCAAGCTCATGGACTCCATCTACTTCCGCAACGCCGACGACTCGGCCCTCTACGTCAACCTGTTCGCGCCGTCGACCCTGACCTGGAAGAACCGCGGCATCTCCGTCGAGCAGACGACGACGTACCCGGTTGCTGAGAACTCGACGCTCAAGGTTAGCGGCAGCAGCGAGGGCAGCTGGGACCTGAACGTCCGCATCCCCGCGTGGACCGAGGGCGCTGAGATTTATGTCAATGGTGCGAAGGCCGATGTCGCTGCCGAGTCAGGAGCGTATGCCGTTGTGTCGCGCGAGTGGCAGGACGGCGATGAGGTGACGGTGGTGATTCCGATGGACTTCAGGATCGTGCCTGCGAATGACGACGAGTCGGTCGTGGCGCTGGCGTACGGCCCCGTTGTTTTGGCTGGCAACTACGGCACGACGAAGCCTGATGGCAACCCTACCCTTGACCTGTCGTCGGTGAAGCGGACGAGCGATGATGAGTTGGCTTTTGAGGCTACCGCTGGTGGTGAGACCATCACGCTGGGTCCTTACTACGATGCTCAGGGCTTCAATTATGTCACTTATTGGCAGAAGAGCGGGGAGCTTCCTTGAGTTAGGTGAGGGAGCCGGTATTGGGGTCTGATATGTGTACATACATGAGTAAGCACGTAGTTTAGCATTGGAAGTAAAGTGACAATGCATGTCTTGCTGAATGTCTTGAACCCCATGTCATTGTCGCCGGTCATGGAATGAACACTGTTGAATCCGTTAGACGAGTCGCAGCACCTACTTTCCATTCATGTGGTATTTTTCTGGTGTGACTTGGGATAACCTTCTGGATCTTTTTGGTATTGATGTACTAGCCTATGGATTATCTGGAGATCGTGCTGTTCGTCTCGCTCGCTAAGCTTTCTCCAGATCGGGTCTGAAAATCCAGTCGGGAAGCATCGATCAAGATGTGTTCTCTCAAAGCTTGGCATGTTCTCCTTGGTGACATAGGGAGTAGGAATTTCCGCTGCTCAAAGTGATAGTCGGGGTCAAGGGCTGTCAGGAGAACAAGTCTCTGGTCGCCTTGTAGATTGCCTTTCGCCGGGTGGCCACCATGTGCCCAGGAGACCATCCAGCAATCAACAACTTGGATCTAGAACCTCAACCCCACTCACTCAAGCAAATTTGAGCGGTTGTAAGCAGCAATTTTTTCAGCAATCCTGACCACACCAGACCTCATTATCACCGAGCCATGCTATTGCCTCCCTGTCAGTAGTCCAAGTGCTCCTATGGGAAGAGTCCCAACACGTTTCAGCCCTGCTCACGGATAGCAATCTGGCAGCGGAAGGCCAAGGCACCCGTTGCGATCGGAGCTGTCGGTGGCCAGCCGCAGCGCACTGTCTCCCAACGGTTCACCGGCCACGCTCACCGCACACCGGCTTCTTCCTTCGCTCATCTCCCCGACATTACCACTGCCCCAAACATCCAATCCTCCGACTCCTTTGCCTCCGGATGTTCAAAGAAACTTCTTTATCGATAAGTCATTTGATTAAAACGCCTGTATGAAGGGGCGCGCACTGGCCACAATGACACAACGTGCCGGTAAATTATTGCGCATCCGTCGATCAACTTCCCTTTTCGCACGGCACCTCTACAATGCCGACGCCTCACCCGCACCGGTATAAGAGCCTTCGCGCCACACCCTCAGCCTTATCCTCACCACCACAGTCGTTCTCTACAGAATAACCGACCTTTACATTCTTTTCACCAAACGAATCATCATGAAGACCTCCGCTGTCGTCGCTTCTGTTCTCGCCGTGGCTGGCTCCGCTGCTGCCGCCGCCACTCCCTTCCGCTTGCTGGCTCTTTCGAAGGGTGCCTCTTTCGACGGCGAATTCGTCCGCGGCACCAAGGGCAGGTTCCTGCTTGGTGCCAAGCAGACCAACACCACCTGCGGCACCAACACCGCTCCCACCTTTGTCAACACCAACGGCACCATCACGACTTACGGAAACGGCATGGTCGCCGACCAGATGGGTAAGCATTCCCGAGTTCCTATTCATGGTAGCCTCCTATACTAACCCGACGTCTCTCAGTCTACATCGACAACGCCGGCGCTGCGGGCGGCATCCTCTCGTACAAGAACTACCCGTACAAGCTCACGGCCGACGACTCGATCATCGGCTTCTCCCAGAGCACCACCGACGACGTCCAGCACCTGCTCTACAAGAAGTCGACCTGGCTGGCCTGCCCCAGCGAGGAGGACAAGGTCTACAGCGTCTACTCCGAGGCCGCCTACGCCAAGGAGACGGGCAAGCAGGAGTGCATCCCCTTCGAGATTGCCACCCAGGAGACCGAGAAGCCCCAGATCTGCCAGATGACCTAAATGTGGAGGAGAGGATTGATTTCCGACTCCTTTTCCTGCGGAGCAGGGGGGTTTGAATGGGCTTATCGACGGCGATGGAATTGAGGATTATGATACGAAGACCCGATTACATTTGTCCTGTCAGGCGGGACCCTGTACAAACGTTATAGAACACAATGTATAATACTAGTACGAAACTGCATTATATGAGCTATCTTGGCCTTCTTGCCGGCAATTGTGGCTAAAGAGGCAACCTTTAGAAATAAGAGTTTCGATTCTCCAAGACATGCTCTCTACTCATTGACGGAAGCTTGTGCCAGTTTGACGCGTATTCCTCTCCACACTGGCAGCAGCTTAGGCCTTGGTTTGATCAAGATTGTTGTCGTTCTAGAAAAGTGAAAGGAAAAAAAAGGAACAGTGCTTCAACGCTCAAGCCAACAACAAAAGCCCCTGATCCGAAGACCAAATTCACAGCGTAGGCAAACACTGCTTGAGAGTGATTTCCATCACTCCAATAGACCGCAAGTATTCCTTGCTCTAAACAGCCACAATGCCAAGGTCAAAGCAAGCATCTACCTCGCCCGACCGAGCCATTCCAGAGGAGCTCCTACACCTACAAGCCAGCACACCCCACCGCCCTCACCCTCTTCGTCCCACCCCCTCCCACCACCACTCCTCCGTCATACCCCACCCCATCCACCTCCACGCCCTCACACCTCCCCACCAGCCCCTC
>JAUJDW010000279.1:0-15417 GCA_030512325.1 Lasiodiplodia hormozganensis
AGGATGGGGGAGGGGGGGATAGCATGAGAAGGCTTTTTTTCTGCGGCGGTGGGTGATGATGACATGGTTGCGAGTGGTGGTGACGGGGGGTGGATGTGTGATTGTGATTGTGATTGGGGGGTTGCGGGGTGAGAGGGGTGATTGGTTGCGGGGAGGAAACGGGATGTGATTTGGCGATGATGAGGGGCGTTGAAGGATGGGGAGGGATGAGACAGGTGAAAAAATGGATGTGGTGATGATGGCGGTGGTCAGATTTGGAGTGAGATCTGGTTTTTCCTAACGAGGGAAGTTGACGAGGTATGATTCACTTTCGGTCGAGAAAGACACAGATTTGTGTTTTCTTGATGTCGTCGTTGTGGCGCAGCCTTCGGAAATCAGTGCCGCTGGCTGAGCCGCCGCCTGCCGCGGGGTTCTTGACTTACCTCGGCTTGTGGGTCGAAGTCCATTTTGAGTAATATTAGATGAAAGACACCACGCCATATGCTATCACGAGGAATATAAACTGATATTTGAACACATAGAAGGTCATGAAGTGATGTTTTTGCAAAGGTTGCATTGCTCAAAGTATTGGGCGCCCACGAAGCTAAATTCCTCTGCAATTGCTTAATCGAGTTTGGCGTCTGGGCTTAGGTGTCTTGGGCTGATCACCTAAAATTCATTACAACAGTCAAAGAAAACCCGTTTTCACGAGTGAAATCTTTCTTTCCTACAATTAAATAGTGTAGTTGAATGGTTTCAAACCATCAATCTCAGGACCACGCACCACGACCAAACCACTCCGATGCTCTCAGTTAGATACATATAGCACCTCAAGTAGACATTCATCCCAGCTCCCAATGTCTAAACTTCCACCTTCCTGCTTGCTGAAAGATTTTTAACGGAAGGGAACCACTTCCGGAACAGATTTTGGTATAAAACTTTTTCGGGTGGCAAAGCAAGCCCGAGGGAAAAATGAACAGCAATTCAATAAACCATCAAGCACCGCGCTCCAGGTCACGCTGCGTATCGGCCTGTTGGCTTGTCTGTTCCTCAACCTTTTCCGACTGTATATTATGAGCTTTATCGAGTGTGGTCTGCGGCGTGAGGCTGTTGTTGCGGGAGGCGTCGGTATTATATGAGTTTGCGGTCTTCGGAGGCTTCGTATCGTCGCTGATGTACTGGTCGTAGGTCATGCCAGCGTGCTTGGCGGCTTTGAGGGTGCGACGGTTGCGGTAAACCCAGGAGAAGTGCCAGAGCATGATGCCTATTTCAAGGACCATGCTGATGGAAGGTTAGCATCTATGTCGTCGTTGCTTACAAGAAAGCTTGTGCATGATGTGTGATTGGATGTAGGGTGTCGTGGAAGAGAAACGATAATTGCAGCCAATAGAATCCGACGTACCAAACAATGTAAAGGATGCCACCAAGATAGTCGAAGGTTTGTTGGACAACTACAACATTGGTTAGCATGGCGCTAGATGTGCCTGATCCTGCATGGAACTCCTTACTCAAGGCCAGCAGCGAGAAAGCAGCACCGCAAAAGTCCGTGGTCAGGAAGAGGAAGCCTAGGTTTCAGTGAGCAAAAGGTCTTACAAGTGGGTACAAGCACGTACTGATGTCCTTCGCCCTTCCATCACGCTTCCACTGTTCCCAGTACATGGGAAGCAGACCCACAGCAAGCAGCACCGCTGCGATAACGCCCACGGTGACAATCGGCCACTCCACACCTCTCGAGTAGGGCCCCTGAATATGTCAGCCAAGGTACTTCATAGAACCAAATATTGCATACCCTGAGGGTCAGAATTAGAAGCGCCTCAACGCCTCCAAAGACAAGGCCTGTGATTACGGCAGTCAGGGTGGCGGTCCAGACTCTCCAATGGCTACAAAACGTCAGTGAACTGCTGGCGGCACTAAGGAGGCGGATACGCACTCATGGTAGATCAGAGTTTGCGCCCAACAAATCAGGACCAACGCGCAGAAGACCTGAGGCTGGACTTGTAATGGAATGTTGAAGTTCTTGAAGTTGTCAGAAGGGCCCACTGTTTGGAACTGTGGGAAATGCGAACCTGCACGATGTTGTAGATGCCGAACGGCACGGCGGCTGAGACACGTCAGACGGTGGCTGGCTAGAATGGAAGCGAGGCGGCTCACCGGCAGCCCACAAGAAGGGCATAATCCATGGCAGGCCATCGGTCTCCTTATGGCGCCAATTGGTGTAGATTCTACTTTCGGTCAATGACTGACTCAGCGAAGTGTGGGTGAGTTTACGTACTGTGGGAGAATCTGTCACATTCAGGTTAGCTTGAGGCGTCGGGGAAGTCGGGTACAGTGGCAATGACATACCTGAACACACCAGCATCTTCAATCGGCACAGTAATGTCAGCGTGATGTTGTGGGGTGAATCGTGTCTTGGATGCCTTACACTACGAGCAGTTAGCACGGATATCCCTGTTTGGGCTCGGCTTAAGTGACTTACCAGTGCCGATAGTCTGCAGACACAGGAAACGTCAGTAAAAAGACCACAATGGTTGTATGAGGCACGTACGCCCAGTATGCTCGCGGCCTATGATATCACCATGTCAGTATCAAGTTCAAGTGAGGGAGGCCGCATTCGGCACATACCGGCGGGATGTGCTCCTGGGGTGCCATGACTCGTGGTGGAAAGGCGACAATGGCAGTATTACAATATGATTTGGGAAGCGAAGGTAGAGAAGGAGAAGAAGGGATATGTGACTTTGAGGTACGATGATGGCGAGCTGGGTGTTGAGTATTAAAGGGTTGGCAGTCCAATTGCATCAGCCTCCAGGCCGCCGCCACCGATCCATAAAAGATGCACAAAGTGGGAAGAGTGCATTTTTTCGGTCCCAGCCGGATCAGGCAAATGGCGCAGCGCTGGTTGGGCGGCGGGACCGGGAGAGTACACGCGGGCAGGGGCTCTGAATGTGACGAGACATGTTTTTCGGCAGCAAGCGCAGTTGACGCAGGAATAGGCAGCGGAGAGTTAGGGTTCGTGTATGAGCTCGGACGTCAGAGTTAGGGTCAGCCGTAGGTGCTTTTTTGCCCCCCTGCTCCCTGTAGCGCGGCGATTGGCGTGCAGCCGACAGCGCCACACTGCCCCTGCACGGCGCTCCTCCAACGCCCATTCGACGGCGCCCCAGCTCTTTGAAGTCACCCAGCTGTGATGCTCAGCCCGCGATCCGCGTAGTCAGGCACCGGGTGCAGCTGGCAGGGCTCACCTGATGGCGGCGTGTCCGTGGGCCTCGCGGCGGGCCTCCGGCTTTCGCAGGCCCCCAAGAGCGCGAGCGCAGCCTGGAGGCCGCCAGTGGAGACGATGGCATCGGCAAGTGCCCCGTAGGCGATTGGGGCACAGCACGCCTGCACCCGACCGCGCACCGCATTGGCGCGGCGGAGAGAGGCGTATAACGACATAGTGCGCGCTGCACGTCATCGGCCCTGGTTGCTGCTAGGGTGCGTTGGGCGCGGCGGCATCGAGGTCGCGCGTCGCGCAGCCGGGGTGCCGGCGACTGAGAGCGGCCAGCGGCTCCCGCGCCCTCGCTCGATCTGCGAACACGCGTTCTCAATTCGACAACATCACCACTTCCATCGTGGCGTCGGATGCGCTCCCCCGTTTCCGCGACCGCCATGCATCATGCACGGCCTGGACTCGATCGTGGTGGAGCACAGAGTTGTTGTTTACTTTGCGCCTAGGCCCGCGATCTGTCACGACACACAGCCGGTCAGGGTCTGCCGCTCTGCCGGAGGCGTCGCCGGGCCTTCCCTCTTGCTCTTTCCACGGCCTTCCGGGGCTGCCGATCTGTGGAAGCACTTCCGCCCGACGCTCTGCTGCTGCTGTGCAACCGACGTGGTCCTCTTCCGTCTTCATTTCTCTGACGACCCGTCACTACAATTCCTCATCTGCCGCGCGGGGCGCCGGGATCCCGTAAATATACTTCCGCCGTCCCGCGTCCCCTGCTCGTCGTCCTTGCATTCCTGGGTTTCGCACTGTGGGGGAGCATGCACGCTCGAGCGTAGCCCACTGCAGAGCAGCCCGAACGGTCTGGCCGCCGTGCACCCTATCTATCCGCCCGGTTGCACGCAGCAGGTGGTGGCTTGCCCGCCAACGGTTCCACCGAGCACTGCCTACAGAGGGGAAGACGTGCTGAAAGCGGTCATCCAAAGCGATTGCCCTGTGGACTGCCCTACGTGTACACGGATGCCTCCAACTCAGACGGCAGCTCGTGCTCCCGCCCGCCACTAAACGAGACGAAGGGGCCCTCCCGAGGCATATGCACTCCGCAACGGATATAACTCACCCCGCCGATCTCTGAGAGCCCCTCATCTCCGTCTGGAAATCATCAGCAAACCTCTTTAACCGCCGCACCTTCTCTGGTCACCTTATTGCTATAGCAGAGCCGTGGCCTGAGCATCTGCTCATCGTTTGGGCAGACATGCGCCGTTTGGACGCCGGATGCACTGATTCAGCTAGTCTGCTTGCCCAAGACTCTCCAGGGCCTCCGCAGTCCATTCATGCTCCCCGACTGCCGGACAATACCCAGCGGCTTGGAAGCTGGATCATCTCGATAAACACTCTTTAAAGTAAAGCCTGACCCGTCCACCTGGATCACCAATCTCCGGTCCCCACTAACCGTATGCTATGTCTCACCATCAGACAGCCGTTTTGAGCTTATACGACGACCTGCATGCTGTCTGGAATTGCCGACGTGGCCAGCAAGCCCGCAGCTCTTTGGCCTCTTGGGCATTGCGGGATTCTCATTCCCATCCTCTTCTGCGTACATGTCAAGACCAGTGTTGCAGCGCTTTTTTTTATGTACCCATTCTCTGACTTCGTCTTTACTCTTCAACTCAGACACGGTACGATCAGTCCCGAACCGAACTCTAATGTTTTCTTTTTCCCGCCTTCAGCAGAGGCTCATCAGCCACCACCGGTAGATACCGGGTTGCCTTACCACTTCCTCCAGTAAGATCAGTGGAAAGCGGAACACCCATGAACCGCGGCTCGGCAACGCATTCCTATCAACGGCCCCGGGCCGCTGTTAGACCAAAAGCCTCTTAGCCTCCCCAGGACCACCACATCGCGTCCATGTCTGCTGCACTCCGCCCGTTGGCTTTCTGTTTCACAATCCTACAGCACTGCACCGTCCACTTTTACCGGACTTCGTCTCTCCGCTCTTGCAATGGCAAACTGTCGCTGCAGCCCCTGCTCAGCAGAATACGTGTATCCTCTTGGACCCTCGGTTGTCGCCGATCTCCAGCTTAATCCGCCATCTACTTACCAGGTCAAGTCTGCAGGATTCCGCTCTTAGCCACGCCACATACATCCACGAGGCCATCTCCCGTGTAAAGCCGGGCATTCGGAACTCCCGTTTTCATCATGCCTTGATCAACCGCGCTATCAGGCCATTGAGGCCTAAGAATTTTTTTTCTCTTAGCTTTGCAGATTCCTACGTCATGAGCATTGCATTTCCTTGTCACACGCGGTCTAGAGACAGGACCATCATAGTACGAATTGCACCTTCCTATTTGCGCAAATCTCGATTGCCTCAACGCCACATTCTTCGCTATAGCCTGCGCTCTCGGGTGCCCAGCTACTAGTGATGACCGTCGCACGTCGGAAGTTGGCAGACCAATTGATGGCATAAACAAGGTCCGTAGTGGCCTGAATCTCATTGGGTCAAAAACAGAAGTCATCTCCGATTGGTTTCTCTGGAGGTTGGCCGTCATGCAAGCAACAACATTCGGATACGCAAGCTGCGGTTGGAGGGCAGGAAGATCAGCTGCGCGCCGTTCCCTCGCACACGCATGGGTTTTTCAAAGCCAACGACACACCTTCAACGCAAATTTTTCGTGCTAGCTCACAAACAAATCGCTCGATTCAGGCCTCAACCCTCCATCAAGCGTCGCCATAGACCAAATCTCGCCGTACCTCCTGGCTTTAGCGCAACTCTTTCCGTATTTGCACGCGTCTGTACGTCAGGGTGCGTGACTAGGAAATTTGTCGGGCTGGATAGACCCATGACATTTTGAAAACAATGAGGCTGGCCAATCCCAGGCTATGACGACAACCTCAGCATCACGTTGTAACCTCGCGCGACCTTCCGCCAGGCGTCGACCTTCAAATCCAAGATAGCAACCCCTGCAACTAAGACAGCTTCGCACGTGCTATACGCAATACGCAATACGCCATTCTTAGTCCGCGGGATATCTTCTGATCGCGCCGTGATACTTCGATTCCGGCCACCATCCTCCCCGACATCAATTCACACTACGTAGGTCCGGCCCAGCCCGCTCAGCTTCACGACTCATGGCGACCATCAATTCACCCCACCACCAACCCCACCGACGCCCCACTCCTCTCTGACGCTTTTTGTTCATCCCGCATGACCCCCGGTTGCGTCGGGCCACGGCAAGCCTGCGGATCGTCAGCAGGCAGCGGCCCACCTCATTGGTCTCGCCAGAGGTCTAGGCCCGGGTGGTGAGCAGCAAGGCACAGCGAACCGGTGCTGCATGACTATTATCTCCGAAGCGAGAAAGGCAGTAATCGCCAATTGTGAGTCGTAGGCGAAATTGCCAGCTGTTCATGAGTCTACAGACAAGCGTCTGAAGTTGCGAATCCGAGGTAAACCAACACCTATCAATGTGGAGATGCTTGCTCCCCAAGTACAGCCTCATCAAGTTTGGCGCAGGCCAACATGATTGTCGAGGTGCTTCCCGATCTCCCTCTTGTCTCAGACCCTGTTGCGCAGCGATGCAATCATACGCTCATACCTTGTCCAGATACCAGATGTTCAGCCTTGCTGCCCTACTGTTGCCCCACAGAAATGCTTTCTACATCGTTGCTAGCGTGCGCGTCGATCACTTCTTTTTAATCCTCCGCACCTCGCACTCGGCCACCTCGTCGCTCTTGAGAATTACTAGGCTTATATGAGATTGGCATATTACTGCTATCATGTGCAGCTATGCATTGCAATAATTGGAAGACATATGAGGCGCAACCGAAATAGAGAAGAGCTTTGTGGGTCTCAATGGTAGTTTCAATAAAAGAGAGTCGTGCAACACCGACGTAATCGTCAACGTCCTTGCAAAGATCAGCAAAAGGAGGATGGATAGTCAGGTGGAGCCAATTCGGGTGATAGATCACGCCTGGTGGATCTTACTCGTTCTACGCGTCAACCGGCGACCATCACCCGAGCCTCGCCCCGCGGCTGCGCTTTTATGCCACGAACATCAATCAATTCGTCTCCACAATTGCACAGCATAGATATTGTGGCTCAGACATTATCGATAGTCTATGATTTCGCTGTTCCCGCCTCGCGTAGCCTCTCTGGCGATTATTCGGCGGCTATCGCGGCTAACTGTAAAATCGCGGATTGGTCAATTCACGTTGATTGCCTTTTTCGGTAACTTCGAGGAATCTACTTTGCTTTTCTCGGGATTGCCGGAACGGCGGCCGGATGTGGGAACGGTCGTTCCTGGGACGCCAGATAGCAACAACTCAAACCAAGATAGCTTACCATATTGCGGGTACCCCTCATTTCGAGACCACGCGCCTGCATTCTCTGTCTGCGGTCTAAGATGCTGAACGTTCATTCGGTGGTCTCCACCGACTGAAAATAGGCCACGTCCAAACTGTTGCCTGTACTACTCAAACACGGTTTCTTGATGAACCACAGCTTGGTGAAGGTGCTCCGCTACCGAATCTGAAGGCGCCATACCCGACCGCATTCCAAGTAAACAATCTCCTCCGAAACACTTTCCTCAACTACCAGCCCGCCTCTTCCGCGAGTTTTCGCAGCCAGCAGGCCTAGAATCCTTTATGCAGGCCACGCACTTCCTTCGCTCTCGCATCCCAGGGTACATGCAGGAGGCATGTAGGACTCGAAACAAATCACACTCAACCGCCGTCACCGGAAATCGCCATGGGCCGAGCCGCTGCAGTCCTCGCTCCACAGTTACATTAAGTCCTCTCTAGCCCGCATGTGAGACCTTTTTTTTTTCTCCTCCTCAGACCCTGTCCCCCTTTTCACCAACCAACCACAACCAGTACAACACGCCATCAGGACGCATTTCAAATTGCACAGCCCCTCTTTTTTTTTAACCCCCTCACCCATCGTGTCTGGTAGCCAAACGGCGTGGGATGGATGCTGTGGAACGTGGAGAGCGGCACATCTCTCTTAACCCAAAGTAGAAGCTCGAGTAGATTTGAGAGCGGGGAGCGTGGACGCGGTGGATGATACAGAGGGGTCCTGCAGCCAATGGCTAGCGCGAAGTATTCGCACATGTCATGGGTAGTTGAAGCTATCGTCCGGACGAGAATGTCGAATTAAAAATATCTACATACACGTCCGGACGATAGCTTCAGCTACCCATGACATGAGCAAAAGACAAATCCACGCTAGCCATCGGCTGCGAGAGGGGGCTGTAGATCGCAGGTTCTGTGCCGTGTGGCACAGTCCTCGTGCGTGCATGCGTTGTCCACGTCGGAGAGAGATTGCCAGCGAGTCCGCTCCCTACCCCCGTGTCAACAGATTCCACCACGATCGGGAGCTATTGCGAAGCGAGACCGAGAAAGATGGCTACTACTGAAGCATGAACTCGGAGCCGGGTGGTGCAATATTTCTGGCTGTGCCGATGTTGAGTGCCCTCGTCAAGAATCACTTCCCATGTTCTACGCCGCATGGTCTGTGACCGTCCTCGTAAGCAGCTGCCGCTCTTATCGCCCTCTGGCCCATCCTTTCTGTGTTGGTCAGAGGTGGGGACAATGAGAATGTGGTCGATTGCCGCCTCTCGAGCACCAATAACAGTTCGAACAGGCCCCCCCTGAGCTGGGAGAAGGAGGCGAAGTTGTGTGGAGAGGCGTTTGCCTGGCAAAGAGGTGGCTCCAAACACATCGACCATGGGATTTGGAATGATTCACCATCATGCGGAAGTTCTCCACCACCGTGTCATGCCGCCACATCGCGCCTTCTGCAGGTTGGCGAATATTCAGCGCCCCAGGCGCCAATCGCGTCAGGGTCGCAACAAGTCATCTTCTGGATCTCGACGGTCGAAATCTCGATCTTATCGACATTCTTATTAGGAGCAACGAGCAGGGCAGGCTGGTGACGGCTTTACGCGTCGGCCTCCAGAATCTCTTTGCGAGAATTCCATCTTCCGATCCCTCCATTCTTGATGGTCGGGCTGTGATCTGAAAATCGTTGTAGCACGCCATAATTGCGGTTGCTGAAAAAGCCCACATGGGTGCTAACGTTAGTATCTTGCTCTTGCGTTAATCTGTGGTGGTGGATGTAATTAGTTGGTTGGTCGGAGAGGAAGGATATGATTTGGAGATGATAGGGATGGACCTTGTTCCACAGGGCCAATATAGTTGGTCGACTCCTCAAAGGCCCCCTCTTTCAGGCGTGGAAGAGCCCGGATTGCCTGTTCGGGAAAGTCGCAGTACTCAGTAGCCCGGGTTGTCGTTGCCGGCACAAATGCCATCAGCTGATCCATCAACACTTAAACAATTGTCCTTCTTGATGAGCGCGTGGAGTGTCTTGGTCATGTTAAAAGGTTATGAACTCAAAAATGCCACTAATTTCAGTATCATCTGACAGATGCTGGCCATGGCCGCTATGTAATACTCTTCACGCTGCCCGTCGAGCCGTGTATTCTTAGCGTATTCTCTGTTGGAAATGTACACACTGAGCTGAATGTTTGGCAGAAAGCCATCAGACCTTAGCTTTACTTTTACCCTTAGCTAAGATGATATTGTGTCGCGCTGCTGGAGAGTCTCATTGACCGTGGGCCTTGGAAAGTTAAGGGCCAAATGACAATAAATCACGAAATTAAGTCTGGTGCGTTGGAAGGGAGACATGTTGGTAAGTGTGCTCTCTATCTTTTTCATTTTTTTCTCTCTCCAACTATACAGTGCCCTCTCGCAGCCGATGGTTAGCGTAAATTTGTTTTTTGCTCATGCCATAGGGAGTTATGGCACTAAAATATCAAGAGCCTTTGGAAGAAAAGGCATCCACCCCCAGAAAGCGCGTCGGATATAACGAGTACAGCTCAGACAGCGAGTCTGACTAGACGAACCCCGACGATCCGTTGTTGGCAGGCGCGATGGTCAAGGGGAGTATTTAGTGCTTTTGTTCGGGTAGCTCAATACATCGCCCGGTCACCTCCTCAGCTTCTCGCCCCAGCGCACCGCATCACCGTCATCACACGATCATAACCGGATCCTGGGAAAACAGGATCCGCAGCCGGCCCGGGAGATCGAGCCGTAAAACTGTACCATCCGCTCTTTTACCAATATTGTCGACAGCGAATATCGAATTAAAAATTCAACATACAACTCCGGACGATAGTTTCAGCTACCCACACATGTTATTTTTCTAAGACAGAGCTAAGATAGTTACGCCTGAGACCTTACTATTCTTCATGCTAGCCTTCGGCTGCGATACCACTGTATAGTTTTAGAAGCTTTATGGGGTGCAGAAAGGAAAATGGCGTATACATATCGCCATAGCCACGACAGTCAAGTTGAATTATTGTCGCCGTTACCACTTCTGAAACTCAAATGATTAATTAAATTTCCAATTGCATTGTGTTTATATGTACTAAACTACGGCTTCGATGGCTTGTCAATCTTTCATTTTCAAAACAAATGAATGCTGTGTGAGACATGCGAAAGTTTCGCCAAGTAGGACCACCTATTTCGATGGACCAAACAACAATGCAGAATACCACCTGAAAACGCCAGCTCTTTCTGGTATACCAAAGTCCATGCAGAATGCATACAATTCGAATTCCTCCAATATCAAACGCCAGCCACGGTCTATGCAAATTTGTACAACTCTAGTTAACACTAACGTTAATGCGATCCTGTGGGGGTTCGATGGATATTGGATGGCTAGAGATTACTCCATGATCCTCTTCCAGCCATCCTTCCAGACAGCTCTACGACCGTCCTCGGCGATGCCGACGCGGAACCTCTCCCAGCGCGCATCTTGGCCGGCACCTATGATGAGCAGCTCCGATTCGTTGATCCATCCGATCACACCCTTCGGGGGGCGACCGCCGGCGACGCCTTGGATCGGGGTGTTCCAGTTAAGGCCGCCTCCCATGGCAGACGACGTGTTTCCGACAGCAGTGCTATTGGTCCCTCGGCGCGCGTACGTGGCAGACAGCTCGGGCTCGTCCCCGATTTCAAACTTGGCAGATGCAGTAGAATACACGTCGGAGAAGATGCGAGGAACCATGGGTATCTTGGAGAAGAACCCCCACTTCGATGCGTGCGACGGCTCCGCCGCACCGTTGCCGGACTCGAGGGCCCCGGAGAAGTCGCTGTTGATACTCGCAGGGCGGCCGCCGGATGAAGACGGCCGAGTCGCGTAGGGCAGATCGAATATGTGCAGGGTCCCGGTATCTGACGTCACCGCCATGAAGGCGTTGGATGGTGAAAGTGCAATGGAGAAGATGGTAGCACTTTCAACGCCACGCCTGTACTCACCGAACTTTGCGCCATTGTCGGCCATCCACAAGCGGATTAGGGTGCCTTGCTCGCTAGCGGTTGCAATTATCGTACCGTCCGGGCTAAGGGAAAGGGCCCGAAGAGCGTTGGAATGTGCGGGGATAATGTTGATATTTCTTGTCGCAAGTTCGAGAATCTGCACCTGGCCGGGAGTGCGTCCAGGGAAGACGACGATGTCCTGGTTCAGGCAGCATAAGCCAAATGGGTTGTTGGCCGTCTCGAACTCCTTCAGTTTCTCCGGGCGAGCCGATAACTTGTAGACGTGGATGCTGTTAAGCAGGACGGCGACGAGGTACTTCTGGTTGAGGCGGACGCGCTGGACAGGGGTGTTGAACTCGAATGTGAGCGTGGGCTCTTGTTTGCTCTCGTTCCAGAAAATGATCTAAATAGCACAGGAGCGGACCTGTTTAGAGAGGCTCCGGCTGGTCAACTCCGAGGGGAATCCGCGCACAGATGCTCACCTTGTTTTGGGCAAACTTGGGGCTCTTTCCACCCCCAACAAGGGCCAGGTAGTTTGTCTTGCCGACCATCTCAACGCAGCCCAACCCTTGGCCGAGGTCGCGGACCTTCACCGGTCTGCAGTCCTGCGTGTCATAGATGCGAAAGCCGTTCTCGAGGGCGACGCTGAAATGGGAGAGGTCGCTGTTGTACGCGACGGACAGCGCCGGCGGCGGCGGCGAGTCGTTGATGGCTGCTCGCGTATTCATGGCGGTGGGCGGTGCGGAGCAGAGTTGCGGGCTGCGAGTTGTTCTTGTGCGTAGCGGACGATGGAGCTGGTGCACAGAGCAGCAGCAGCTCTTAGCGGGGCGAGCTTGGGCGCGCGCCGTGACACGCAGCTCCTCCACGCGTCGGGCGGCTTCTGGAACAACGTCTCGCCGGGCCGCGCATCCCTGCCCTTTCCAGGAGCAGCGGAGGGACCCTTTGGAAATTAGGGGGAAGGAGCGGCCGACGACTCTCCACTGCCTTCTCCATCACCGCGCCCTCAGCGTCCTCCTGTCCTTCCGCCCACCGCACTCCACCAAGCCACACCCTCAATTGACGCCGACAGTCGCTCGCTCAAGTGCAGTCCTCGGCTCATTGACATTCACCCCATACTAAATCCTCCGGGCTCCGCCTGTTTTCGCCCAACATGAACGCCGTATGACCATCCCTACCCTGGCTCGAACCACGCCATCGTGCGCCGCATCCTGCGCGCAACCCGATTTCCAGATTCCCGCTGACCGGTGCTTCGACAGATCAAGATCCGCAGGAAGAAGAATGTCAAGAAGGGTATCCAGTTCTGTCTGATGGTCTGTGGCGCATCAGGCACTGGTATGTACCTCCACACGTGTACTCTGCGCGCACTGCGCTGACATCGCCGCCCAACCATAGGTCGCACTACCTTTGTCAACACTCTCTGCGGCCAGGACGTCCTGAACCACAAGGAATCGGACGACCCGAGCAATGCTCACGTCGAGGAGGGTGTCCGGATAAAGCCCGTCACCGTCGGTACGATCCCAAATTGCGATCAATAGTCGCGGCCTGTCCGCCATCGAGGAATTTCACTAAGCATTGTTCACCAGAATTAGAGCTCGATGAGGAAGGCACCCGCATTTCCCTGACCATCGTCGACACCCCCGGTTTCGGTGACCAGATTGACAACGAGGCCAGGTATGGACGCGACGACATCAAAGTAATTGCATTGCGTGCTGACTTGCCGTAGCTTTGGCGAGATCGTTGGCTACCTCGAGCGCCAGTATGATGACATTCTGGCCGAGGAGTCGCGTATCAAGCGTAACCCTCGTTTCCGCGACAACCGTGTCCACGTCCTCCTCTACTTCATCACCCCCACTGGCCATGGGTAATATCCTCGCCCTCTTTTAGCGTTGGGAGTGGTCGCTGATCTAGAACCTGCAGTCTCCGTGAGCTTGATATTGAGCTGATGAAGCGTCTCTCCCCCCGCGTCAACGTCATCCCCGTCATTGGAAAGGCCGACTCCCTCACCCCCGCCGAGCTCGCCGAGTTCAAGAAGCTCGTCATGGAGGACATTGAGCACTACCGCATCCCGGTCTACAACTTCCCTTACGACATCGAGGAAGACGACGAGGACACTGTCGAGGAGAACGCCGAGCTGAGGGGCCTCATGCCCTTCGCCATTGTTGGTGCGGAGGAGTTCGTTGATGTTGGCGGCAAGAAGGTTCGCGCGAGGCAGTACCCCTGGGGTGTTGTCGAGGTTGAGAACCCGAGGCACTCTGATTTCCTGGCTGTGAGGAGCGCTCTCCTTCACAGCCATCTGGCGGATCTCAAGGAAATCACTCACGACTTCCTGTACGAGAACTACCGTACCGAGAAGCTGTCCAAGAGCGTCGAGGGTGGTGCTGCTGCGTAAGTTTTTCTTTTCCCTTGAAGAATGCACAACAAATGCTAATGACCGATAGCGATTCGTCGATGAACCCCGAGGATCTGGCATCTCAGTCCGTGCGCCTAAAGGAGGAGCAACTCCGTCGCGAGGAGGAGAAGCTCCGCGAGATCGAGCTCAAGGTCCAGCGCGAAATCCAGGAGAAGAGGCAGGAGCTGCTGGCACGCGAAAGCCAGCTCAAGGAGATCGAGGCACGGATGCACAGGGAGCAAAGCCAGGCGCTCGGCTCGGAGACACCCGAAATCCCCGAGGAGACGGCTTAAGTACGTTCAACGATGATCGGGGGGTAATGGCTCTGGGGGTGTACCAGCACTGGCTTTTTTCTCTTTTTGCAGCGCGGATTCCCCCAATAATTGCGAATCCGACAAAACTTCTAACGCAGCAGGTGCAGGGAGCAGCTTTTAAGAAGATCAGGGTTTCTTATTTCTTGCACGAAAACGGCGAAGATGAGAAGACTCTGTTTGCCGAACGACAAACGTCTGTATATCAACAGACGCTGGCTACCTTCCTTTTTCGCCTGTTTTCATATGTCACTTGGCCATGGATGGGACACCAGCCCCCGCCTCCTTCCTCTCTCTCTCCGGCTCTTGGCTTTTCTCTCAACCTTAGTACCCTCTTCTTGACTTATTCCCCAAGTTTCTTAAGTTCTGATATGTAGCTAGCTTTTTAGTAATCGGTTGAAGTAGCGAATGAGTCTTGAGTTGACGCTGATAAACAACGTGGTGTCCGCGTACTGGTGGGATACACGAGCGCGTGCATGTGGGGGGCCCGCATCCTTTCGAGGTGGTCCGACTTCATTCGTTTATTCCATTTCCCTTTTCCCTCGCTTGCTCTCCACTGGCGTGACTTTGATCCTGCGACAAGAATTTAACGAGGTAGCCTGCTGCAATGCAACCATGTCAGCGCCTTCGAGGCTGATGAGAAGAGAGGGAGGGTCGCCTATCTCTCCACCCCCACCTCGGCCCGTCTCGACGGCTGCTTTGGCCCCCTCCGTCCCGTCTATTTTTCTCGGGACCCGGCCCGGCGGCGGCCTCTTGCTCTCCCGGGCTCTTTCTTTCTATTTTCCCTGTTCCGTTCAGAGGCACGACGATAGGTGAGGGACGACACGCGTGGGAACAACAACAAACCCAGGGAACGATTTCTGCCTCGTGCCTGCCTCATGCGCGACAGTTCATCCAGCCAGCCAGGGCGGAGACGAGGCAGAAACTGTGTATCGCTTCAACCACGCACGGCAGCAGCAGCAGCAGCAGCAGCAGGGCGAAATGCGAAACCGATTTTTAGTGTTTTGTGTCATATCGATATGCATGCAATGCACGCATGGCGGCGGCGGCGCCCGGATTCCGCCTTGCGTACATACATGCATAGTCTGTTTCGTAGCTAAGCTTTTGTGCCTTGTTGCTTAGCCCGCTTGAGGTTTCAGACAGAGACCCCGTGGTCTCTCTGCTCGTGGGAGGGGTTTCCAAATATTGCTAGTCTGGACGTGGTAAGGATGAGGTGTACGGCAGGGGGG